>JBBIGA010000007.1:12544703-12563073 GCA_037576975.1 Alestes dentex
CACGCCTACATACACACACACACACACACACACACACACATTCATACACCCTTTTTACCTACATACACAAACTTCCATATTTACATTTCCATTGGTTATGCTGCTTCTACTTTCTTCTCTTCTTGTTCTGTCCACTTTACTGCTGTAACAATGCAAATTTCCCTCCTGTGGGACTAATAAGGGTTATCTTATCTTATAGAATATACAGAGACGAAGGAGAACAAGACTTACCTTCACACCAACCGCAACATCACTAATGCTGAAAAGAAACAAAATGAGTGGAGCATTAATCAGGATATTAAAATAAGAAACCATGCAGAGGTAATGTTTCTTACAATACTGATCACAGGATGTGTACAGACAGTTACAAAACCTGCCCAACTGCTTTTGAGCTGCTGATCACCTTTAAGGTAGATATGAACACAGACTAGATGGCATTCTGATCTTGAATGACAATTGCTTTGCAATAAATCCATATTTACACATTAAGGGGTTTATTTAAGTGTCTCGTCACTTCAAGGCCTAAGCTCAAGGTAGGCCACGGCCTCGCCTCACATGCTAATGATGTAGAGAAAAAGCTTACTAACTTAAACGTATCTTTCCCAAACATCTAAGACAAAACAGACTAAAGTAAGGCAAATGCATGCCCACATCTCCCCTCGTTTTGATATCGATTTTTCTGTTCCTTTTCCTATAGGTTGGCCTTAGGTGTTAGCCAGAGGCAACCAATGGTAGATTACAAACTTAGCTAGTGGGCTAACTGTTCGTCTGGAACAAAAGGGAGGCAAAGTAATATGGCTGTATTGTTACTTACAGCTTCTTTAACTTTATATGAAGCCAAAAGTTAAGGTATCTCCTAAACACACATCAATAAACAATAAAAACCCTTGCTGGTGACACATCTTTCACGTCCAACAGCAACTAGCTAACAGCAAATACACAGATCCCACCTAGCTGGGGGAGCTAATCAGATTCAGAAAACTTCATTGATTCCGGAGGAAATTGCTTATATAAAAACTGTAAAGAGGCAGAGACAAAAACAATATAAAGAAATGTTTAAACATTTGTAGGGGAAAAAAACCAATATGAAAATCCATTATGCAATATACAATAATGCTAAGTATAAATATAATAGATAACACAGTTGAGTGAAATATACCGTCACTAAGGGTAGTTTGGGGTGCGTTATTTCACAAATAAACAGCATTAATAGCTGTAGTTATTCCAGACACATTAGTCTGGTGCCCCTCTTTCATTCTGCAGCCATGCGGATAAAAAAGATGGCTAACTGAAACAGGCTGAGTTAGCTTTGCGCTAACTCGTTTTAGATCCATCCCAGCTATATACTACCATATCTTATCACATCACATCACATCACATCATATCATATCATACTACTACCTAATGCTTAAAACAAGGCACAAACATTAAAAGCGATGTGTAAAATACAAAGGAAGTGTGTGGGCTGATACACAGCTAGCCAATTAGCCAGCTTAGCTTGTTAGCAATATGGATTAACGATGGCTTTCTAAAGAATAAAAGCAAATACAGAAACACAACTTTGTTGTGAAGCCGTGCAATACGTTAAGTCTAAAAAAAAAGCAGGAATAATGCTCTCAAAACGTACCCGTCCATGTCCGTCGGTGTTTCTCCTCGACCCGGTCTACAGAGCCGCTCCGCCGCCTCAGCACAACACAGGACAAAATGGAGGAGAAAAAAACCGCGGAAAAACGACGAGTCACATCATAACAACAGGGAGGAGGAGAAAGGAGCCGCGCCGGGGGTCTCTGGGGGGCTGGGGTGTTTTACCCAGTACTTTAGTGAGGAATACGTTATGCGCTAACTATCACATCAGTCACCTTTCTGTCAAATACCTCAATTTTTTAAGTTAAATAATCTACAGAATGGATAGACACAAATTTCCCGTAGAAACACTCCAAAATCTTGCAGAAAGCCTTCCAAGAAGAGTGGAAGCTGTTATAGCTGCAAAGGGGGACCTACTTCTTATTAAAGTCTACGTATTTGAATGTAATGTCATTAAAGTCCTTGTTGGTGTAATGGTCAGGCGTCCCAATACTTTTGTCCATATATCTGGGAGGGCTGGTGTGTTTTATCCTTGTACTTTTGTGGAGCTTACATTACTATCACTGGTTTCAAAGACTTGCATTCTGAGGATCTACATTTTACATTTATGGCATAAAAATTAAAGATAGCCAACACTATATGGACAAAACATATTAAGACACCTCCAGTGAAGGGCCATTTTAATGCTTCATCATACCAGGACCTTTTGGACAAGGCCATGCTTCCAACTTCTTGGATATAGTTTCAGGATGACCCTTTTCTATTCCAGCACGACTGTGACCCAGTGCACAAAGCAATGCTTAATGCTATTATTTTAAGCTTTTTTCATACATATCCTCAGAAAATGGGCAGGTATTTGAAACAAGTATAGAGTTTTTGGCTTCAAAAACTCACCTCTGAGGTATTTGTGACATCAAGCTGGCTGATAAGAGAGTTAAGGTATAAAGTAATTCCTGCTAAAGTACAAGGATAAAACACATCAGCCCCCCAGAGATACACTATATGGACAAAAAAGTATTAGGATGCCTGATCATTACACCAACAGGGACTTTAATGACATTTCTTTCAAATACATAGACTTTAATATGGAGTTGCCCCCCCCCCTTGCTGCTAAAAGAGCTTCCACTCTTTTTGGAAGGCTTTCCACAAGATTCTGGAGTTACTGTGTGAATTAGTGCCCATTCATTATGTAGATCATTTATGAGGTCAGGCACTGATGTTGGACAAGAAGGCCTGGCTCGCAATAACCATTCCAGTTCATCCCAAAGGTGTTGGATGGGGTTGAGGTCAGGGCTCTGTGCAGGCCACACTGAACTCATCCAGCCACGTCTTTATGGACCTTATTTTGTGCACTGGGGCACAGTAATGCTGGAACAGTAAAGGTCAAACAGTGCTAACAGGTCAAACAGCACCAGGCTAGCAGCCTACAGACCTCTTGTTCATGGTGGTTACCCTCTACTGATCACATTTCACTCACAGTATTTTAACACACTGTTTTGGATGTTAATGTATTCTCCAGCTTCTTATTTCCTTTGGTTTTTAGTTGCAATGAGGCTTTGGCGCGCAAATGTACTGTTTTGTTCTTTTGTTTTCCCCATAGCCCCATGTACATTCACTTAAAAAGTTAAACTTTTGTCTCAACAGTCCAACAGAACATTGCTGCAGTCAAGTGGAATATTTTTTCATCTTTTAAGACCAGACAAGAGTTCAAGAAGAGAAGCCATTTCCTCCCTGGTATACTCTTTGGAGCACCACTCTTATTCAGTATTTCATTCTCAAACTAATTCTTCCACAGACATGGAAAGTTGTAATGATGCTAAAGTTCTTCAGTTAAACTGTCTTTCTATAACAGTTTTCTGTCTTTTATCTTCTACAACTTCTCCTTTGATCAGGCCACAGAACTGTGCTATACAGAACTGACTGCCTCCAAAAAGACTTTATCCTAAAAGTCTATATAATTTCATTATTAACTTTTTTTCCATTATTCATCAAACTATTCAGTAAAACAGTAAAAGTGGCTTAAAAAAAGAATAGGGACCATATTTGTATAGCCTACCTGTGTAGGAATGCTGATCTAGGATCAGGTCTCTTTTACTTTACTGATAGAAAAAGGCCCTTGATTGATACTCTTTTGAGAAATTCGTTATCCAAGCCCCTTTTCTTTAACCAGAGTCACAGGGGTTGCTAGAGCCTATTCTAGCAGTCTTGAGGCAGAGAAACGCTCACCCCATTCCATCACAGGGCAGAAACACATACAATAAAGGCAATCAAGGACCTTTTTGCTGACAGTGCTACTCACTGTGCTGCCCCTCTGATAAGTCAATTTTTTAAAATAAATAAGACATCACTAATTAATTAACTGAATTTCTAAAATGCTTATCCTGATCAGGGTCTTATCCCAGCGCTCTGAGGGCAAAAGGTGGAGAAACACCCTGGACAGGTCACTTGTCCATCAGAGAGCAGACGCACAGGCAACAAAGCTTATGCAAATCTGTTTACAATTTACATTTACAGCAATTAGCAGATGCTCTTATCCAATGTGCCTTCCTTTCCTTAACTACAGGGGATAGTCTCCCTGGAGCAACTTGCTCAGGAACCCAGTGGTGGTATGCTGACTGTAGGATTCAAACTCATGACCTCTTGGTCCAGAGGCAAGTGTCCTACCCACAAGGCCACCACCACCCCATCACCTCAATTTGATATTAGGTATAATTTCATTTGTTTTTCCTGTTAAGTATGTGTTATGTGGTTACACCATTTAAAATGCACACACACACACACACACACACACACACACACACACACACACACACACACACACACACACACACACATTGAAACTAAATGTCTTTTTTTAACTAATTAACCTGTGGAGGCCAACTCAAGATAAAAAGTGTAATTCCCCCATAGGACAGCCTATTTTACATCTCATTAACTCCAATAAAATTATAGCATCATCTTTAGCCTTCACAACATGAAAAAAGTCAAACCTATTTTGAAAAGGAAGAATGTGAAATGTGTAGTGTAATCAAAGTGCTTCTTGGCTGGTAGGCTTGAGTGTGTTGAGACTAAGCTGGAGGACAGGTGTGTCAAGAAAACTAATTGCACACCAGTAAATGAAAAAATCAAAGTCACGTGAATGTGTTGTGTATAAAAATTGTGCCAATAAAATGCTCACAGAAATAAACTTGGCCATCTACACAATGCGGTTGAAACAATTAACATTGATATCGTCTAAATGAGAATGTGTCTATAATTGCTAACATGTCTTCAGTAATATGGAAGCAGTTTGCTGTTCCTAATACTTTCTGAATCAATGTCATGAGCAGTTTTATCTCTCTAGTTTGACAAATATGAAGCATGCCAGAGTTCATATTATTAGTTCATATCACTGGCCATGACAGACATACATCATGTTATTTTGGCTCTGCACATCTACATGTCCCAGGTGAAATTAATGTCTGCTTATCTTTAAGTGTCTGGGATTTAATTAAAAATGACATTTCCCCAAACACATAGTTGTGCTTCCAAGACTGACATGTTTGAGTTAGCTTAAGAGATCCCTTTGAGCAAAAGGCAAATAAGAAAGCTGTCAGCTGCGTACCAGATCTAAACCATTTATCCGCTAAAGCTTCCTATACAGCAGCCAAATTTCATCCTGCATGAAATAACAGTAAGCTTTAGCTCATTTGACCTGCCAAAATTATGAGGACCTTAAAATTATGAGGACCTTAAAATTATGAGAAACTTGTTTGTGTGATCATGTGTTGGGCAAATAATACTGTCCCTTTTCTCAACACCTGCTTTATATTAGACCTGAACCCAACACTACTACTGCATCAACATGTATCATCATTTTTCAAATTTTGTGCAAAATATGGTGAGAATATCAAATGTAATTGTGAACTGTGTGTATTATTACACATCAAGAACTCTGCGTTTTTCATGTTTATTCCTTGTTATCAAGCACATAAGGTTTATAAGAGCAAAGATATGACCCATAACCGAAGTGTGGGGTCTTGTGGGGTCTTGCCCTACCAAGAGGCCAAAGTGCCCCAGAATGAGGTGCACAAATGCAGACATGTCCCTGGCACGTCTAATCAGGAGTCATATCATTCCGCTGACATCACTAAGGGATTCTGACTGATATACTCAAGAGTAATGTCAATGTAATATGACCCAGAGCAGTCCGATTTTGCCTTGATATGCATAGAAGGTGTTGAGGATATGTCAGCTGTCTTGTTGTATCCTGTATTTTCCCAGAGTCGCCTCACATTGAAACGAATGCTGGCCGAGCTGCTGTCACTCTTTGAAACAATATATCTACTTCCATAATAAGTGACAGAGGACTCGGCATATTTCTTTGCAGTGAACCGCAGCATTCTTTGGAAGCTATCCAAATGTGAGGCTTTGGTCATATCCTCTAGGAAAAAAATGTATTTGCTCTGCAAGCCTGTGCTGAATTACAACTTAACATCTCTGGGGTGAAAAAAATCCCCAAAATTGCCTCTGTATTTATTTCTTTTGTCACATGGAAAATTAACATGAATTTTTAATGTGAATAATGAGCCCATAGGTTCATGCCAGGTTTGATGATGCACATTGGTGGTTTAAAGGGCACAAGTAACATTTTCCATTAATTTTATTTCTGACCACGTACCACAAAACAGTCATCGTTCATCTTACAGTGCTGTTGGTGAGAACTGATATATGCCAATGTTCTCTTTTCTAATTGGCCATCTTTTTTAAAAAAAAAAAGTCTAGGATGAAACACTCCTTTAAACTAAAGTATGAATGGGTGTGGCTAGACTTCTGTTGGATGAACAGATGAAATGCACTGTTTTTTGTGTAATCACAAAAACAATAAATCAAATAGTAGTGATGCACAGGCTTATTTGTAAATCTGGCAGGTTCAGGTCAACATATAAGAAATTTTTTTTGCAGGGTCAAGAAGTGTCAACAAGTAACTTGCAGCAACATTGCAGGTCGGGTTCAAGTTATTGATTAACGAATATTTGGCAGGTCGGGTGAGTCAGGTTGGCTCTTAACAATTCTGACACCACTAACACTACGCGCCCAGTGACAGTAACATGAACATGCTGTGAGTCCATCCTCCATTGTTCATGGTTTCTACCTATTATATGTAACCATCCCCTTGCATAAGTCAGCCTTTAATAAAATGAAGTCTGCCATTTTCTTTAATTGCTTAAACAGTATTGGTTCTACTATGATTATAAACTTGCATTGATTTCCAATTTTCTGCAAATGTATATTTCTGGGTCCCAGGGGCCCTCAAGGAGCACTGGCCATCTCTTCTCAACAGTGCTGAATCGATGTGTTGATTGTTATGCTACCCACTACAGTTCCAATTTAGTGCTTGATTGCATACATCTATCTTGCTGCTGATTTCTGGTGAGTAAAAATGTGTGTTCACAAACACCTCTTTGTGCAGATGCTGTGCATTTGATCATATTGTGCTGATGTTTTGCTCTACATTATATGCTTTCCCTATATAAAAAAAAAGATGTAAAAACAAAATGTCCAACAGTGTGAATGTAAATGAGTGAATTTAGACTTAGCTCATTATTTGTTAAACTGCATTTCAACAAACACCCCACCACCTGTGGAGGTTGTACTGCACTGTACCTGGATAGCTCTCACTGTTGAGTGATTTATATGCTTCGAAATGTTGCTGTGTTACAGCCACCAAAAAGTGTAAATAATTACTAAATAAATGTATATATCATATTAAAAATATATAATAATATGTATGAATTATTTGACTTAAACATGCTATTCAGTAATTATGATGAAAAACATTACTTGTGTGGTACAAAATTAGAAGGACTCTTTGAGGCTGGATGGAGAATCTTGAATCTGATTGCTGTCTTAATTTGTATAGGGGGCGTCCTCGAGTTACAAGAGTCTCGACACATGACGTTTTGAGTTTACAATGCTCACTCCCACTTCCACTCGATTTACACCGTTAGCGTCGTACTTATTTGGTTATCGAACTAGTTTGGTTGCGCGTGGTGGAATAACACGCAGTAACGTGGCGTATGAGTGAGGGAGTTTTCCTTTTTCCGTGTTGTAGTTGTGTTTTTACCGTTTTACAACTGTGTTAGGATCAGTAGGTGACTTTGGCTAGGGTGTGTTTTGACTTACACCAAAATTCGGGTTATATTACTTTATTTTTACATTATTTATCTTATATGACTTGACTGGCTCCATCAGCTAGCTCCATAGTCTAATAAATTGACTAAAATAAGCGGGGCTAGTGGTACTTACAGGCAAGATTGAGTAGCATCATGCATACATTCTTTGTAAAAAAAAAAAAATCTGCAGGCCAAAAACTAAAGAAGTAAGTACAGAAAATAGTGAAAATAGTGGATACTCATCTTGAGGGGAAGGCTGTACAGAGATTTCCAAGCATTTTACTGTGTCCAGAACAGCTGTATGTTGCTTTATGGCAAATTACAAACTGACCCATTCAGTCAGAAACTAACTGCTGTAATGGCTCTTCATGGTATGAATGAAGGAAATGTCCCGTGCTAACACAGTGGCTTATCAAAGCTAGACTGAAGTTTGCCCTGGACCACTGGGGATGAAGTTTGAAAATCTTTTCATCTGATGAGGCAAAACTCCAGCTGTTTGGGTACATGGATATATCTTTTGTTTGGTAGAGGAAGGGAGAGGTTTCGCCCTTGAGAAAACAGTTCCCAGAGTTTAACATGGCAGTGGGGACATAATGCTGCGGGGCTGTTTTGCTGCTTCAGGCACAGGAAACCTTGTTTAGGTATATGGCATAATAAAGACAGAAGATTATGTTGACATTTGAAAGGATATTCTGAAGAAATTTGCTGCTAGTCTTGCTTTGGTTCATCGCTGGGTCTTTCAACAAGATAATAACCCAAAGCACACATTGATCCGGAACTTTTTGAATAACACAAAAAGTCTTGAAGTGGCCATCTCAATGCCCAGATCTCAATCTGATTTGCCATGGAGGAATGGTCGAAGATCCCTCAGGAGATGTGTGCAAACCTTGTAAGAAACACCAGTAAGAGGCTGCCATCAGCTGTAAGTCAGAAGGGGTACGCTATTGACTATTAATTTTTAGGGGGCTAATCATTTTAGCCAGGCTGTTTAGTGTTTTCCTTGTTTTAATTAAGTGCGTCAGTAAAATATTCTTATCAAACTTCAGTTATTTGTCTGCTAGGTTTCAAACATGCCTCAAATATATATACAATCATTTAAGAGACCACTGAGCATTCAAAGCACAATGAGCTGCCCAACCTGATCTCGCGACTTTTCATGCAGCCATCATGAAATGAAAATTCGATCAAATTACGTACTGCGATCACGATATAGGGCTTTTTTTTCAGGACAACGCTTCATTTTTTCGTGCTAGGACAACGCTTCACTACCCTATGTATTTTAGTGCGCAGCGCGTAACACCACCAGTATCTGCACTAACTGGTGACTGTTGGGGTCAGGGTTAGGGTTAGGGTTAGGTTTAGGGTTAAGGTTAGGATTAGGGCTAGGGTTAAGGTTAGGGTTAGAGTTAAGGTTAGGGTTAGGGTTAGGGACTTTCCCCGTCTCATGGCATTTCAACTTGTTTTAACCGCTTTGCAAACAAAAACGATAAGGAATCAACTCATTATTTCTCTCCTACTGTCCCTCAGTCACCAGTTAGCGCTGATACTGGTGGTGTTATGCAGTGCGCATTAAAATACATAGGGTAGTGAAGCGTTGTCCTAACACGAAAAAGTGAAGCGTTGTCCTAGCACGAAAAAGAGCCCTAAATCGTGATTGCAGCACGTATTTTGAATAACCTGTATTTCGTGATGGCTGCACGAAAACTCGTGAGACCGGGCTCATCTGCCATGAATTCACTGTGAATAAGAAGTGAAGCTATTCAGAAGAAATGTGAAATGAAAAAAAGATTAGACATGCTCTCAAATACATACATTTGGATTTGCTTTTATTGCGGTTTGCTCTGCCAGTGACATTGGTTTGTCAAGTGGAATTTTGCATCAATTTAAGTTAATGAATAGTCACACAATGCAAGGTCATGTATGATCAAATATTCATGTGCTGCTGTTGCACCAGAGACTGTGCTGAGTTGAAGGACAACCTCATGGACTTCAATCCACACATGAGAGCTGCACCTGCCATAGCTACCAGTGCAGTGCTCTGTACATGAAGGAAGGACATGAAATAAAATTATTTTATGAGGTCATTTTGGGAATAAAGGAAATGTTGTTAAACAAATATTTTTCTTCCTTTTTTTTGGTCCTGAAATACATTTCCCTCAAAGCACTCCCCTTCTTACATTACTGCATAGTTTTTTTTTTGTTTTGTTTTATATCTGTGAAGCCTAGACATGGGATCATTGGGATAGGGAGGAGAAAGATGGAATTGGGTCCATTTTTCTAAATTTGATCCAATTTCTATAATTCTCCAGTCTCCCTTTTAGAGGGCCATTCCGTGCCAGTCAGAGCCAAGCCTGGACACTTACAGAGTAATATAATCATGTTTTCCCCCAATGTGGCCCACATGATATTGGCACAGCTGCAGCTCCAGGATGCCTTATGATTATGAAAATGAGATGAAACAGAGAGCTGCAAGCTGTCTCCAGTCTCCCGTGGCCCATCACCTCTGTCGCAGAGACACAGCAGCCGACAACAACCACTAAATCCAGCTCCGATGCATTCCAGTGTTTTTGTTCTCCACCATTTTCTCCAAGTCTTCCATGTGGTCCTTCTTAGCTTCATAACTCATTTACGTGTGAGAAGCCTGGTGTGCAAAATAGCATGTGTGCATTTCACAGCTCAGGAATCCTCAAACGTGGTATCCAGGATGCCAGGCAGTACAAACCTGCCCTCAGCAGAGGCAGGTAAGCATGGAACAGTGACTTGTGATGTGCTGGTGGATGCAGTGGCAGCAGGCTCTCCTAGGGTTCAAAAGGCTAAAAGGGGGATTCGTGCAGTAATCTAATGTAACCCAAAGACACTGTGCAGATGGGTGAGTGGATTGCGCCACAGTAAGTGTGAGGCGGGCACGTCACCATGGGGAAATTGGATGCATTCAGGACTGGGAGAGTGAAGCCTGGCTGAGTGTGAGCAGGCCCAAAGAGTGGCTATTACAGACTGAGGTAGGGGAGATGGGGCCAGTGACCTCTCAAAGCCACACTAAACACAGCAATCAGAGCAGAGCCAGGGCTACAATAACTCCCCCCTGCAGCTTAAGGGATTTTCTAGTTTTCACATATATAATTCGTTGTGTTCCGTCATCAGAGTTACATTTCTCCTGTTTTTATACATCATTATAATCAATTTACTTTGTTCCTTTCGGGCAAAGGGAAAAGTCTGGGTTTTCAACATGAATCACTTGAATGTAGAGAATGTAGCACTTGAAAGATTTCTCTGCGGGATTCCACACTGTTTATGATTTGCATAGACGCTTGAAGGTATAAAGCATGTTTGTCTCAGACCATTGATTAGCCCGCGAGACTTAATTGTTTATGTTGTTGCGTTTGAAGCGTATCAGGCATAGCTGAGGGCTGCAGCCCTTGCCCTTTCACCTGCATCGGCATGGCGCCCAAAGACAGCACATATCCAGGGGCTCCAAAGTTAAAGGTTATTTGCCAGAGCAGCCCAATAAGGAAACACAGGCAAAAAAGTACAAATGACTTTTCTACCTTTATATAAGAGGGAGATCGTAAATGATCTTTGTAGCTAAGTGTAAAAAAGTAGTCGAGATAAAATGAATCTGGTTTAATAATCTTCCTTTCTGTCCCTCATGACTTGCAGTCCTAAAAGACTACGGGGCCCACAATTTATAATCAGATTAACGGAATTCTTAACTTCATCAGGGAAATGGTGAAGGGCCAGTGAGCCCACCTGCACGACACACACGCATCCCATTAATAATAATCAGGGCCATTTCCATGAATTTAATATGCAGGTGTATCAGAATGCCAATAGAGAAATCATTAATGCTCCTGCTAATTGCTTTAACTGGTAGGTTTAATTCCTTAATGTTCAACTTGCTACTAAAACACACGAAATGAAAGTTGATCCTGGTAATTGACAATGCGGGAAGTTGCTGTGATCCCTGAAGTAAGAAGATGAGGAAAAGGCAGGGGCCTCATGGGCATGCCAAATTATGTGATGAGCCTCTCTTATTTTGGAGATGGAAATTTGACCACCCTTTGTCTCATCAAATCAATCTCGATTTGCTAGTCACAAAATAAGGAGTATTTCATTTTTCATGAGCTGCAAGTGTTTTAAAATTGGATACGCATGGTAGGACATTACTGCAACCTATTCTTCAATATTAGACCACAGTGCTGTCAATATAATGGACAAAAGTTTAAAGCGGTTGGACTGAATTAAAAATCTCAAAGACAGAGGTCAAAGAAGAGGAAATGAGAGTTCAAAAATAACTGGGCTATAGTGGAGACACTGTTTTGTCCTGCAAGGAACTGACAGTGTTTTGGTTGATTGATGAATGGACAGACAGATGGAGAGGTGGAATGATGGATGGGTGGATGATCTACTGCCTTTATTGTCACATACTCATGGTCAGCTCGGACAGACAAGGAGTCTGACTTAAACTGTGGCTGTGTTGAATGTCCAAATCACTGTTTAGGCCATTTCTCCTTTTTTTTTTTTTTTTTTTTTACCTAAGGGTATTTCACAAAGCTGGATTTCTCATTTTAGCAAGACAACTCAAGCCCAAGCCAAGCCTGTCCAACAGGCTGTCCAAGTAAAATGGTGAACTGACAACTTCGGCCTCGTGATTTCCCTTCCTGGTCAAATGAAGGTAGAGCACAATGTAGATACTCTGAGTTTCTTCAACACTGCATGCAGGGCTGGCTGCTATAAATGGGTTAGTGGGCCTAAGCCCTCCCACTCAAACATCAAAATAAAGTTTAATATTTGCATCCACACTGTTTAACTAGCTGTTTACAAATAACTAGAAGATTTTTCATTTTGGGCTCCTGTGGAACTATAAACAACAGTACCACCAACAGGTCATAAGAAAAATAAGATTCCCCTCTAGCCCAGGCTGTAGATTCATACAGCATGTCTGTGATTCTGGATCATTGTGGCATATTACATGTGGTGAAAAGCTGTTAGGGATGGGTATTGCTAGGATTTTGCAGATACTGATATCGATAGTGATACCGCTTATCGACAAGGATAGTTAGTTACATTCTTACTGATACTTCTCTCCATAGTTTGGTGCATAAATAAAGATATGAAAAGATGTGGAAAGATTCAATGGTTATTTTATTATTACTTCTTTGGAGCTGACCAGTTTCCAGAGTTTCCTGTATATATAATGAAGGAGGAGCAATTGCTATAAATGTCTGGTGAACAACTGCCAGTTAATGTGCAGGACATCACTTCCGACAACAAATGCCAGCTATGTTAGAATGCATCAGTGTTGCATTAATACTGATAGCCGCGCCGCTTGTCCAGGAGCTTATTTATATTTCAGTTTTGACCAGACAGGAACTGGTACCAATTTAGTACCGGTTCTCAAAACTCATCCTTAAATGCTGCCAAAATTCATTTTCTATTTGGCCCAATTTTTTCTTAAGCTCTGCTTCCGTAGATCAGTGGGTGTAGTCTGGTAGGGTCTGACTGGCTTTGTAAAACGCTGCATTTACACATGAATATTAATGTTTCAATTGTACTTACACCAGAGTTGAATATAGCCAGTTTGTGAGTATGTTACACATTACACAGCAGTGTTTAGTGCAATTTGCTTCATAAGAAGCCCTCATTTATGTTACCTTAATTTAAAGAACTCCGAAACATATAAATGCTTGTAACGGGCCTTCAGGTAAGATTTTTTTTCACAGTTTTACACAGTAATGATTTGCCATGTTGTGCTAATGTTGTAGTTGATTTAAGAAAGCACAGTCTTGTTGTGAAATATACAGTAACTGCTCTGTTAGCTTGTTATAGCTGTTAGGCAGTGGTACAAATGAACTTGAACCAATTTAAATGTGACCAGTAATCAGTTAACAGCTCATTTCATTGTTTCATTGCTGTAGTTAAAAAAGGGCTCTCAAACGTTGCTCTGCAGTGCGTGAGCTATCAATAGGTGTTATTAGCTATTAGTTATTGTTACATTATCTGACATTATGACCACTCATCACTGATACATTTTACAAGACACAAAACAATGGCATCAAAGTGCCAAAAGACAGGCGAAAGATCTAAATGACGCTTTTATGAGCGTTTATGTGTAGAATGACACCATTACTCCTGTCTTAATACAAGTTAAAAAGCCATTAAGAGCCACTCTGAAGTTGGATTCTCCACAGACGATTTAAGTGATTCATAAACCATTACAATAAAGTGGAGAGGATAGTGGGGGCGCAAACGTCCCATTGATTAATGTGCTGAAATGAGTAAATATAGCGAGGAGCTGAGTATCTCCCACAGGGAGCCTTACCCAGCTAATGATTCAATGCCAGGAAACTGAAATAAGATAAAGAAGAGGAGGCATGACACTGGCATATTTAAAAGCTTAATTAAGAAGCCTCCCTTCCACATCACTACAAGTTCAGCGGAATGCCTATGGAACCTGGGATTCTCTAACGTGTTCTTCAAAACACTTGACATCCCTGGGCAGGATATCTCTAAACATTTTGGACAACATCAGTGTTTGCTGAGCTCCAGTGACGCTGCTGTCACAGCTCGCCAAGTCCACAGTGGTGCTTTTACACTCCTCTGTTTCCACTGTGTGGAGATAGACTGCTAGAAGTCAGAGCTCAGCGTTTCACTTTTCCGTCCAGTTCAACAGAAGCCTGTGATTAATCATACATCCATCTCCACTTGGAAGAGCCCAGACAGTTTAATCATTCCACATACTTGTGTGCTTAGCCGTAATAATTTGACTCTATCACGCTGAGACAGTTCCTGCAGTGATTTATGTGTTGGCACCATGTGGCCAGGAAACACACTGAGAGCTGCACGGCACACTTTCACTCTTTCTGCATCTTTTCCTCTGTGTCCCATTTTTAAACAGGAAAAGGATCCACTGACTTGTGGAGGATCAACAATGAACAAGCAGTTAATGAAGTATATTCTTCAATAGCTCAATTATCCAACCCGGTCCACTGTTGGACCGAGGGGTTTTCTGTTACATTCCGCCACTACCAAATAGGCTTCTTTCCAAATAATAGGATCATCATGATTTGATCAGATTAAATAAGATTAATTAATTACTCGGCACAAATGCAGGGTTGTTTGTAATTAACGAGGCCTGAAGCTCGGACGCCTTGAATCATGAGGCTCGACTGGCCCCTAATTTCACCTGAATTATATTATAATATAACTCTTATACAACCTCGCTGCTGCAGAGTACAATACTTATTTTAAGCGTTTTCATGTGTCTTCTGTATGTCGTCAAAATTCGAAAAAAAAGTACCAGGATGCTGGGTGCCGTCATAGCCATAATGGTAGTTTTAGGTGTCCCTTTCGATTAAATGTATGAAGTGCTTTTTGGTTGCAACCTTGAAGCTCGAAGTTATCTGCCATTAGTGCACGGGTTCCCTGAGAGCAGCAGGGTTGCATTCCCCAACACCCCCCCCCCCCCTTTTTTTTTCTTCCTTTCCTTTACAACTGAATGCGAAGGTCATTTTCAAGTGTTTGCAAAAGCCCAGGCACACAGAACAAACACACACTCTCACAAAGAAAACATGATGTAAGAATAAAAAACCTTGAGATCAAATTCATTTTGACAAGCCAGTGCAATTCCTTTCTACGCTTACTCCAACTTTACTCCCACTTTGACGGCAAGCAGATAAAAGAGGAGAGCATTCTGGATTTCCCGGTATAAATACACCGTAGCCAGGGTTGTGCTCTCTCAAGGTATACTACAGGAGGTTTCCACAGGGAGTCCAACCACACGAGCCACATTAAGCAGCCCAATAAACAAATACTTAGTTTAAGTGAATGGCCTTTTAAAGCAACACCTCTCAGTTTATGATTTCGCTGCTGGAAATGTCAAAGTGAAACGTTGTCTCTGTTCCTGTTTATCGAGCCATCTTGAGCGTGTGGCCACAGGAGCAGGTTGCGGGCCTGCCACTTTATGGCCTTGTTATGGGGTGGCCTTTCTGCTCGGAGCATTGCTCCTGAACCGCGCCGTCATTTCTCGCACACTGACTTTTAAAAGCGCATGACGGATGGCTTTGTTTCCACAGTCCCAAATTAAACTGGAAATGGTATCACTCAAAGTTTACCATATTACGCAAATAGGCGAGTGCCCTATAAAATGTATCATGGTGCCTCTCTAAACCTCAGATTGAACTCTCGCTCTTCTGTTGCGTATTTAGATGATGTCGTCCATAAATGTATATGGGTTCCTCTTTCTCCTGCAGCTGCTTCTAAGCCATTAGCCGACGCTAGGCTCCAGCACATCACCCTGCAGCCGTGATCAGAGGAGCTGCTTCCTGATAATGCTTTGACAGCATCATATTTATTTGAGGGGGTAAGATATTTTTCCTTTTTTAAACTCACTAAGACTAGCAAACACGAGCCATCTACACTCAAAAACACTGCCGCTTTAGAGCACTCGTTCAGACTGACTGACACTTCTGAGAATATGTACACTTTTGTTCATAAGTACCAACAAGCAGAAATGCCTTCACAGTTCAGAGAATCGTGACATCACATCAGAGATCAACATGTGCATACGTTTGGGGGGGGGGGTCCTCTGGTGTCACGCCGACTCCTGCTTTTGATCTTAAGTGTCAGTGTAGTAAAAACCAAGAGGTGCATTTAAAGTATATTTGAAAGATGACAGCTACATGATTAATAAGCAAGAGGGGCAGAAAGGAAAAGGAAACGCGTAATGTCCATCTCATTTGCTGCCCATTGATTCGGCAGAGGGCAATCACTCTTAGCGTGGATATGGCCTGTAGTCATGAGCCATTTCTTACAGAGAGCACATGCTGAATAACTGATCATCATGTCAGCAGCCCTCTCCTCACTGTAATCTGGAGCTGCACTTTGCAATTGAGAATGTTTTCCTTGCTCATTACTGTACCACATCACTAAGGGCTAAGATGCAGCCATCATACATAATTTAGTGGCCGCATTGTGTTTAGTGTTTGTAATCAAGTAAGAAAAATGACTCAATCATCATTTTAATAGAACCATGTTTTCTAGGGCTGCGGTTATTTCTAACGTGGTGGGGCGGGGGGGAATGTGGCCACTGTGACTGTGCATGAGCCGTTATGTTATGTAACTATTATGATTACTGTTTTTAACCCTGAACATGACACTGTAATGATTAGAATAAAGATGTCCAGGGTTATTTACCGGAAAAGTGTTCATCAATGTTTACATATCTTTGGCTTGAACATGGTCTCCCCTGCAGTGATCCAAGCCTGCTGTTTGTTTGATGTGACTGCACTGTATGGCCTTCACCTGAACCTCCAGTGATCAAAGTAATGCTTGTTGTGATTCAGATGCTCGAGAGGAAAAAAGGCACAGCTTTTCAAGACATATCCTGAAAATGAAGGAACGTTCGGGAAAATACCACTGCATTGGGCAGGCTGTTTGAAGAGTGTTTTTTCTAGCTTCTTAGCAATAATGGCGGCAGGCAAAATACACATAAATGCCTTCAAACACACTGTAAGAAAAGTAAGTGCATGCACACATGGCCCTCCAGCAAATCCTGTACTGCCCCAAAGTATTGGCAAAGTATTGTACCTCCCATCTTCAAGAGACATCATCAGATGAACATCTTTCTATTCTGGCCAAAAGATCCCTTTAAATTTTCCTGCCATCAATTCAAAGATTCAAAGATTTTTCAATTGCTTATAGATTATTCTTTTTTTTTTTTTTTTAACTATATTTTAGTGGATTACAATTCACTCCTTATATAATATGAACATTAATTTGCAGGGATGCATGAAAAGCCAATTTATTATTTGATTTTTGGGCAGTCCGTTTTGCAATGAGGCAGGTGAGTGCACTCATGCTGTATTTAGACTCTGGTACTACACCTGCACTAAAACAAAACATAAAATCACGCATGACTTATTGTGCTAAATAGCCAGTCATCTCTTACTTGGATGTAATTGATGTTTCATTTTGGAATTTTAATTGTCAGTTTGGCTTATAATATAGATATAGAGCAACTAGAATAGTATAGGCTACTAGAAATTACTGAAAAAATGTATTAATGTTTGTATGTTTTTTGGGTTATTGTTAGTTTATTTAACCTCACCGTGTAAGCTTTGGGTAAAAAGGCAAAGAAAATGAAAGAAACAGCCATTTTTCTTTGAGGAAAAAATAATTATTGGCTTTCTACTGCGCAAACAAACTGCTGCCCTGTCAATTGCTACTGAGTATCACAACCTTCGTGGGTGGGTTATCTGGGTCTTAGTTTTGACTTTCACTCATTTCAATCCTAAAGTTTTCCAACATTTAGTTCTTTCTTTCTCTCTCTCTCTCTCGCTTGCTCTCTCTCTCTTGCTCTCTTTCTTCCTCTTTCCCTATTTCAGACAACAATCTTTGCAAAATTCCCCATTAGAGCAGCCAAAGCAATACTTTGTCACAGAATTTTGCAGGCTATTAACTGAGTTGGCTTCAGGAGACATGAAGGCAGTTGCCTCTCTCTCTCTCTCTCTCTCTCTCTCTCTCTTTCTCTCTCTCTCATTCTTTCTTTTTCTCTCTCGTTCTTTTTTTCTCTGGCCCAGCTGTTATCTTGGATCCAGAGAGAAGCACAGGAGTACTCTTTCTCACTCTCTCAC
>JBBIGA010000007.1:12570092-12582184 GCA_037576975.1 Alestes dentex
TGTGTGTGTGTGTGTGTGTGTGTGTGTGTGTGTGTGTGTGTGTGTGTGTGTGTGTGTGTGTGTGTGAGTGCGTGTGTACACTAATGAGCTAAAACATTTTGACCCCCTGCCAAACATGCTGCTCTGGTCCTTCTTGTGCCACCAAACTGCTCAGTCATGGACTCTGCAGGACGTTTGAAGTTGTGCTTTAGTATCTGGTACCAAGACGGTGGCAGCAAATGCTTTAAGTAAGTTGGAAGTGGAGCCATCATGGATTGGACTTACAGCACATCCCACAGTTGCTCGATCAGATGTAGATAAAGGACAAGTCAACCCTTAAATGTCTTGTCATGTTCCTCACACCATTCCTGAATCATTTCTGCGATTTGGCAGGGCACTGCAAGAAGCCTCAGCCACTGAGAATATAGTTGCCATGAAAATGTTTAGGTTTATAGCACAGATCAAACTGGCATCCATATGAATGGCTGGACTCAAGGTTTCCCAAGTTATTAACATTTCCACACTGGCTTTTCTTCTTCACACACTACATCCTGGTGCACACATACCCGCCTAGTCAGTATAATTTAAAAGAATCAGGACTCGATGGATGAGGTGACCATTCCGGGTGCTCCAGTTTTGACCCTCACAAGCTCATTGTAGGCAGTTATAATGATGGACAGGGGTTTGGTGTGAGGGGCACATTTTCTTGTGGAGGACAAAGCACCCATGTACGTCACTCTGGTTAAGAGCATCTGCAGAATGTAAATGTAAATGTTAAGATGGGCACTCTAACCAGTCTGAAACTGCACAGCCTCATGCTCAGCAGGATGTAATGCACTGTGTGTTGTGATGCTTAAATCTGGTAACCAGCTTAAAAAATATTTTACTTCTGCTACAGCAGCCCTTTTGTCAGTTTGGACTAGTCGAAACAGTCTTTGTTACCCTTGTGAGTCACTGAGAAATGGGCACTCCACACCTTGGCGTTGGTTAGTGCTTTTTCCCCTCCTTTTGACCGGGAGTACCTCTTAAGGCTTGCTGTCTGGGAGATGCTCCGACTCAGTCATCTGGCCATAACGATTTGGCCCTTGTCACAGTCTCTCAGGTTTTTATGCCTGCCTATTTCTCTCACATCCAACACATAAACTATAACAACTGACTGTTCTCTTACAGTCCAATATATTGCAGATCTTGACTTTCATTGCCGCAACAAGATTATCAACATTAACATCTAAGCAGCTGACAGGACTGTACCTTTAAACAAATTCAGCAGCACAAGTAGACAGGTCATTCAATTATTCTGAACCAGCCGAAACTGACCAACTCTGCCAAAATGGCATACCATCATACCAACCTTAAGATCTCTCGCTTACTCTCACTCTGTAACTGCTTAATCCTCACTAGGTACCCGGAGCTTATACCGGGGCCAATGGGTGCTAGGCAGTTCTTCACCCTAGGCAGAGGCGTCAGCCATCGCAGGGCCCATCCATAAGATTCCAAGATTCCAAGTCAAATTGCCAAACCTTATTGAACACAGCATACAATAATTGCAGTAGGTGTAATGGTAACATATAATGGAAAAAAATCGTATTCCAACTAGTTGAAAATGAGCATCATCGACGAGAATGTATTTTGATAAACAAAGGCTACTAATAAAACAATGCAAGGCATGTTCACAACCGTTATACTGGATATGCCAGTCTTGCTACAGAACAAGTATTAGTATGTTCCATGTTGTGTTTAATGTTTGAGCAGCTCCACACCTCTTGTTAAAGTGCAGGATTCAAATCTGCTCTATGACAGTGAGACGCAGTGAGCATCTTTCTTCATACTCTTTTTTTTCACGACTTTTTTTTACTGTAAATATTACAGAGGTATACTTGTATCTTAAAAAATGACAGTCAGGAGGCACCTTAATGTCATTCAAGACAATTTTTTTTTAAAGCATAGCAAAAACAGCAATATTAATGCCATCTGGTAGTATAATACACTTTGATAAAATGTTAGATGGTAATGAGTTGTTTTGATAACAACTGGGTGGTGGTAGCTCAGTGGAGGATACTTGCCTCTGGACCAAGAGGTCATGGGTTCGAATCCTGCCCTCAGCTTACCACCACTGGGTCCCTGAGCAAGACCCTTAACCCCAAGTTGCTCCAGGGAGACTGTCCCCTGTAGTTAGGAAATGGAAGTCGCTTTGGATAAAAGCGTCTGATAAATGCCGTAAATGATACAGTCAAATGTTAAGTATGTATGTGTATTTGACATGCCTGTAGGTATTCAAAAGTGTGTGATTTCTACACTGATTAAATACAAACCTGTTGTTTGCATTTTGTCAAAGTAAAACTGCATGTGCTTGCACGTGTTTAAGAGTGTGTATATTGCATACGCTTGTAAGAGCAAGGATACACCTTAGCTTGTGCATGTGTGAAAGTGTATACACTGCCTACATTTGAGTAAGTGTATGCTGTTTGCTGTATGTCAAAGGAAAACTGTGTGTTTGTATTAAATTGTTGCATGTGTGTATGCGTGTCTATCCATGAGTGTGTATGCTGTTAAAACTGTCAGAGTGAAAGTGAGCGTGTGTATGTATGCGTGTCTTAGGAATGTCTGTGCAGGTATTTGAAAGTATATGCACTGACTATATCCAAGTGAGTGTGTGTGTGTGTGTGTGTTGTACGTCCAAGTGTACTTTGTATGTGTGCTCTCATCTAAGTTCCTGTCTCTCCACTCCCCCCCCTTTCCTGCAGCATCAGGCTGGCTTGTTATCCGCTGGCGTGAGGCGGAGTGTGACAGCGCGATAATCCATGTGGATGTGTGCTGCTGACCCTGTGATGTTCCTGCCTGCTGCGCCTGCTGGAGGAGCCTGGCCATCCCTCTCTCCCTCTCTCTCTCTCTCTTTCTCTCTCTCACTACCTCTCTCTCTCTCTCTCTCTCTCTCACTCTCACTCTCTTGTGCGCTACAAATATATCAGCCAGCATATGCTGCCTCAATCAGCCGTACAGCACACAGAGGGGCTATGTTTGTTAGTCAGACACATAGAGCCTGCGAGTGTGTGTGGAAGTGATTTGCTCAGCTCCTCTGGCTGCTTCATTACCTGGGTCACTCTTTGCCTCGCGCTTGCCTGGATCACGGCCAACTGTGTGCAGCCAAGGAGTGGCACACACACACCACAGCTACCAACTTTCTCTAACATCAGCGAGACACAACCGTGAGCCATTCCCCCATGGCAGAAGAGGTTTAAACATCTCAGGCTGTTCTCTCTTTTTGCAGTCTCATTTCTTTAGTGTTAAATGTTCCACAAGGCCAAAACACACAGCATCCCAACCCAACATTTTCCACCAAACACCAACCAACCGAAACATTTGCATGGAACTCTCAATGGGTTTGTCATTGGTGGGAAATTTCAGAGCGTTCTCTCTCACTCACATTGTTCCAGCATGTTCTCCTCATTCACACTGGCTCATTTGGCTTCTTATTCCAGTTAAGCTGTGGTCACACTAAAACAATTCACTAAAACAGTAAAGGATGTAGGACAGCAAGAAAGGCATCTGGTTAACTTCGTCCCATGACAAGAGTCTCTGGTTATCTGGTCCTTGCAAATTTGTGAACCTCAGGAGCCGGAAAAACACAAGAGAGGGAGCTGTGGTCTCTTTTTTCTGTTCTTTTTAAAAGGAACTGCTCCACAGTCAACATAACACAGCCGCAAACAAGTAAAGAATCTAGTATTAGCTGTTCACCAAGGTGGCTGGGAAAGGTGGGTCATGTTGTCCTATGAAGCATCCTCATTTGTACCACATAATGCAAAAAGAATGAGTACACCATGGCGGAAGGGAATTAGCACAAAACACAACTGTTGTTAATGATAGGCAAGCATGGCATTAATGTGAATAAAATATTCATGGTAATAAAAATATTCATTTGTTTTTGGCTAAATGCTAAAAACTCACTCAGAGCAAATTCACCCCTCCACCTTGCATTCAGTTTACACCTTCCTAAACAGATAAACTAAAGATTTTTAAATGTTTATTTTATGGTACATTTTACCGGTCCTTGCAAAGAACATGTAGTAATGGGAGGCTTCACTCAGCAGCACTTCTCTTGAACATTCTTCAAATTAGACGCATGTGCAAAGGTTAATGGGTGACGGAGAGTGAGGGCAGCATCGTCAGAAGGAAACCTAGGTTCTCTCCAAAAACACATCACATCTGGACCACCCACTTAACTTTTATTTTTGCTCCATTCCAGAAAAGAATATAAAAGCAACAGTCCAGTATGGGTTTAGCAGAAAACGTTGGGAGTAATGTGGTACAAAGTAACACTTTACAGTAACATAGTTACTTAACATGGTAATGTAACACATTACAGGTTAAATTCTTGTTATCAGATTGTTATATACATTACAGTTGTGTTACTTCTCTTACTCAGTTTTCATACAGCTAGATGTAAGACATAGCGGTGCCTAAGACAACCGCTGCATAAATTGAGAGAATGAGTAACCATGTTATGTAAAGTCTTCTGTGTTTCAATTAATGTGTGTTCTTGTGAGAGTTGATGTTTATGGTAACAGCAAACTGACTTTCAAATTTTCCACTAAGAAGAAAATACACAACCAACTTGAGTATTTTTTTCTCAGGGGAAATGTGAAAAAATGACATATGAATTTTAAGATAAAATGATTTTTTTAAGGCCAAACCATGTCAGGGAAACAGGAAAATATGTTGTAGCTTACAGTGACATGACTGATTTGTTTGAACTGGCTAAATTGCATCTGTATGCTATTATGAATGAGGCCTCACAATTTCATTAAGACTGACCATTCACACAGGCATATGTTGGCTGCTGAGTTTTGATTGGCTAATGTTGGCCAGTTTGTTAAGCAAGTCTAATGGAACTTAAGGACATGTGGGCGAATGTACCCAAGTGTAAGCACACCACCAAATTTCAAAATTCTAACTTGTGATTTTTGATACAATGAAATGTGTTAGATGGAGTAGTCACTATTGATGAAATCTATAGAATGTGGTAATGGTGCAAAATCTAATATTTTGTGAAGTTTCAACCTTTACATCACAAGATATTTGCTAGTGAGGCGCTAATGTGACACCACTACACAGAAGAATTGTAATGAGCAAGGGCTATGCGCCTGCCAGAGGCAAATTTTGTATGTTTTGAAACAGTTGAAAACAGGTGAAACAGTTGTTGAGCTATTACCCAAAAAGTGGTTTTTGTCTACCCCACTTCAGGGGGCGCCAGCTCAAAGGCCCAGGCCCACCTACACACAGAAACCTCTTAATTCCGTATCAGCCATGTGGGGCTACATGAACACCAAGCTTCTTATGGATTGGTGAAGTATATATAATTAAAAATCAGTGGATAAAAAGGAAGAACATTCTGAACTGTATGACCACATAATTATCCTTGTCAAAAAAAACATACTTAGAAAAAAAACATACTAGAGCACTGCTTTAAGATATATACTGGTTTGTAGTTTAATGAATGGACAAATGTAGTACATTGTGTGAGATTTTATGCCACATTTCACATTTTGAAATTGATGAAGTGAGTTCCTGCCGTTATCTTCCACTTTTTCTCCACATAGGTGGGCATACACACACACACACACACACACACAGACACACACACACAAACACATACACACAAAGGCTTCTAATCAGTAGGAGAACTCAGGAGCAGAGCTAACACAATGACAGCGTGTGAGGCTGCAGAGAGAGGGAGTGCGGCATAACGGCTGGCAGCCAGGGCTCCATGCGCTAGGGCCAATAGAACAAACTGAGATTTCAGCGGAACACTTAGAGCAAACCTACAGAAATAGAAACCTGCTTATGCCTATCATCGTCATGGAAACTGTGCATGGCAGCACAAAGCCTCACAATAACAAGACAAAAAGAGAGTTGGTCGTAGAATCAGTCAAAACTGTGGCAGTGAGTTGGGCCTTTTCCAAACAAATGGACCCCCACCACACTTCTGTAACACATGGGTACACACATACACACACACACACACACACATGCACACATGCACACTCACCCACTCTCTCTTTCTCTCTCTCTCTCTCACACACACACACACACACACACACACACACACACTCTTTGGACATGGACAAATACCCAGAGCACCCTCTGGTGGTGTAAGACATACATGCAGTCACTGGGACAACAGCAGGACAAACAGGTTCCCTCTTACCAGTTAAGAAAAAAAAAAAACTGAAAAAGAAGAGACACAATTCTGTGTCCCTCTACAATCCAGCTAAAATGCCAGTACAAGGCTGAGTGTGTACCTAAGTCTCCTGTTACAGTTACTCTTCCTTGCCTTCAGGTCTTCTGCAGCAGCTGGCCACTAATCACCCACAGATGACAGAAATGTTAATTAAGGATAATGTAATCAAACTCAGTCCATATGGCCTTGCTCTGATCACTGCGCAATACATTTTTTAATCCCACAATAAAGCATTCAATCCTGCACTCCACTTCTCCGTATGTCTACCCAGTCTGTCAGAACACAACAAGTAGGGATGAAACCAAGAGATAACATTAAAGGGTTCATATCCTACATGTTTTAGCATTACCTCTTTTTCCTGGAGATACTTATGATGTTTATGTGGTTTTATGCACCATTTTCCAACTAAAACAATGACTTCTTTCCAACTATTCATTATTCCTGATGATTGAATGTTTTTTGTAATGTGACCTCTGCCCTGTATTTTGTCTTTGAGAAGGTAAATCCATCATGAACATTAAAGTTATCACTCATGTGAGTATACGTAGCTACATGGCTAGGTTGCTGCTGGACATACTCACCTTTGTGGGGGTTTCCATGCTTTGCAGGTCGAAAATGACATACTTCTGAATTTCAAGCTCCGACTTTCCATATATATGACCTGCTGCAGGCTAAATAAGCAGATATATTTGTAAATGTAGCATCATGAAAACAATGAATTCGATACAGACTGTTTTTGTGGATGAATTTGCATATATGGAGCATATGAACTGGAGAAAAAAAAGTTGATTGTTTTAAAGCTTTCACAGTGTTTATGTACTACATTATGCTCTTTTTTTTATTGTATTATTATTTGTTAATGAAACATTTTGTCTGTCACATGGGCCCTTCACAAGCTTATTTTAAAAACATGTTACTATGTCGTATGTATAAATGCTTTGAATGTTGACGGAAGCTGTAAATAGCCTGTCTTATAAATAAAGCCTGTCTTATAAATGTTGAAAAAAGCAATAGTTTGATTTTACTACCACATTGCAAAATATCTGAGAAGCCCCATATATCCTGGCCTACATTTATGGAATCCAGCATGCCCGAAGACCAATTTTTTGAGATGGACCGGGCAGTTATGTGTCTGATAGTATTCCAGCCGTTCCCCTGTTTGCCTCTCAGGCCTGGAACTTTGGAGTCGTGTAACAAAGCATTCAGTGGAATTCAGGAAAGCGGCTGCTTGTTGAAGCATCTCTGTTTCACAACAGCAGAGGTTTGGCACAACAACGATGGCAAATAGTGTTGATTACAAATGGCCCCTGGGTTACCAGCCACTGCCGTCTTTTCTCTGAGAGATACATTTTCTGTGGCATTTTGCTAGACCACATTTAGTCATAGTACACAAAAAGAGAAAAGATGCTGTCATGCATAACCAAGTGAATGAAAGCTAAAAGCAATGAAATGTAATAACAGCTTGGGACCAAAAAAAAATAAACACGTGCATTGTGGTGTGTGTGTGTTCTCGTATGAAGCTAAAGGAGCAGAATTTATGACAGTGGGAGGTGAAATAGATGAGGCTCTGACCAGTAGGCTGTTGAATTGACCATCCATATGGCTGGCAGAAAAATGAGTCCCAGCTCCCCCATGATGGGTCAGACAATTTAGGGTCTCGTCGGGCTTGTAAATGACTGTGTTGCTTGTCATTGTGTCATTACACCATTATGCCACCATTCTGGGCCCCATTCTGCCTTGTGCTTTGTGGTTTTACTCCAAAGAATTAGAAGCATCCCCTCTTGCGAAGAGAGGGAGATTCAGCGAGGAGACTTTGCCTAAAATTGTGGACATGGATGCTTCAAATGCATGTGTTTTTCTCTGAAGGCTATGTAGCGTGCTACATTTGGGCTAATATACTGATGGATTCTCAGTCCATCGTCTCATCTCATTCCTGTCTTTTTTTTTTTTCTTGTGTGGAGATGTTGCCTCTCATTAGTGCAAAGAGCCTGTGCCTGGCTGCATCTGAAGTGCTTTTTAATCAGCTTGATTTGCTCCTCTTGGTGATGAAGGCACAGAGATGAAGAGGAACTCTGAACACTCTTTCATTTCTCTTCCAGATCTCTCTCTCTCTCTCTCTCTCTCTCTCTCTCTCTCTCTCTCTCTCTTTCTTTCTAGTCAGGCTCTTGGATGTTGTCCATCACAAGGGTGATGAGTTTGGACTAGACCTCTGACACTCAGAGTTTAGCACTGATGGAGAGGACACCAGTTGGACTAGAAGACAGTATGGGGCCGTGTCTCTTTAAACACTGAAATACTAATAAGATACTGCAGTCAAAAATGAATGTGTCAGAAACGACCCTTTGGAGTGATGTCAAAGAAAAGCTACCTTTGGTAGTGCTTATTCAAGAAAGCCATTTTGGCTATTTAACAACTCAGAAATGCTTTAATATAGTCGATATCTCACGCAAATCATCAAAACTTTACCCTGTGCTGTGTAAACAGTTTCAGCAAGAAATCAGGCTAAAAAACCAAACAGCCACTCTTTAATCTCTGCTACTATCTCTTTTTTTTCCCAGCAAACCACTTATGTTTTCGTCTTGAATATCCCATTACATCTCTAAACAAGTGTAGTGACTGATTCAGAGCTTGAAATTCACAAGTATGTTATTTGCGACCAAAGTGGGGGGAAAAGGCAAGTATTTCTAGCAACAACCTGGCCTACTAATTATACTGATATGACTGATAACTTTAACCAGCCTCTGTGTGTGTACAGTGTTTGATCTTAGGTCAATTAGTAGGTGAGTGGTACTTTATAGCTATGGACAGTGTGAGCAGCCTTGCTGATTTGACCTCATATGCTGAACTCAGGGAACATCCTCCTGCCTTTATAGGCAGGAACTTCCAGATGAGGGGTGTTGCTTTGATTTTTACATCATAAAAGATTGGAAACTCTAGTTGAACACAGCATACTTGCTAAATTAGTAAAATGTTACTGTTATCCAAACTGTTGGGAGATTGGGCATCTGATTTACAAATAACTCACTTGGCAGACCTACTTAAAAAGCTCTGAAGGCTTATTCAAAGTTCTCATGTTAAATAACAGTTTCTACACTATAACTGGGCAGCTGGTGTTTCACAGGGATAATCAGTCAGTACCAGTGCCACCCTGAGGCAGGACCATGTTGAAACTTTAAGTAATGTTAAAGATAGAAATACATTTCCATTGTTAAACAGGCTAAAATGTGTCACTGAGACAATTTTCCTGAATTTCTTTTGCATGTCTTTCTATCAGACACGATGGCGACACAGCATGTTCTTAAAGGGCATTTTGATTTCAAGGCTTTCTGGGGGTCTGAAGTGTTAAAGGTCCGAAGGGTGGAGTTAATAACAATGGATTCATTGCAATGTAACAGTAGGTTGTATTCTCATTCAACGTAGCACAACGTAGAAACTGATTACTAAATAAATGAATGTATAAACAAACAAAAAATAATAAGAAGAATAAACAATATTCAGTTTTTTTTTTCAATTTCTATTCATTTCAAATATTACAAATATTACATAAACACAAACTCTCCAAGTTAATCAGAAAATCGTCACTGTTGGGCCGACACCTCATACGTCCAAAACGGCTATTTTTCAGGAAACTCAAAAAACTATGTATATTCTAAATAAATGAATACTGTGTCATCAAAATTGGTATAACTATTTTCAACACTTTTCATTGGTTAATAATTTCTAAATTTTACAAACCCATGTGGAGACTGACCAATAGTATCGATTTATGAAAAAAGACCAAAAGTCGAGTTACGAGGTTTCCGCCAGACAGCGACGAAATATATTTTTTTGTTTTTAAAGTAATCTTGGCTCTGAAGAGAGCATGAAGAGAACACGGTCTCTGTCTGGCTCTGTCTCAGAGTTTCAGCATTCTGTGTACATCCAAGAAGAAAGAAAATCAATCACAATGTGGTCACCTTAAGCTGGTCATATTATTCGTCATGATCATAAGCCAAATAATGAACCTTTGTCAGAATTCCTGTCTTTTCATACTCAGAGAGACCCTAACGATTCCTGAAAAGATAACTGAAAACAGGCAAAAATTCAATTCATCTACGAGGCGTAAAGTAAATGGCCATTTAGATATATTTCTAACTGACAAACGACATACTCAAAATAGGGTGCCAAGGTTTAAAGAAACATATTGTAAATGAGGTAAGTGTGAGTTTTTTGGCTACTACTACATGTTCAATCCAAGAACCATTTAGGAGCCTTTATTTTTTTAAGGGCTTGAGGAAGAGAGAGGGGGGATGGAGGGTATGAGCAAAACTGCATGTGGGGAGGGGGGGTAGATGAGGACGGGTGGGCTGCACTGGGCTACTGAGTGTGCTTACTGATGAGATGAGTGACAGACTGATTGACTGCTGCGATTGATGTGCACTCTGTTACCACCACGTGCCTGGGCCCCTTATTGGGCTAATAATGCCCTTTGTCCAATCAATAGATGGGGAGATATTACAATACAGACATCTCTGTTTACCAAAGAACAGTAAAACAATCACCGCAATTTGATTTTTCAGTCATTACTGCAAATGTTCTTGTCCCTGCGGCAGACCCAGGGTAATGTGAAGATTTAGAATAATTGCAATCGATAAACACATTGTTGAACGCAGGGCCTGCGCGCACACACACTGGGGCCCTGCTCAATAGCCTGTCTGATCTGTCCAGTATCAGCACCCTCTGCTTTGTGGACAGCTCCCTGTTCTAATAGCCGCAGCTAAAACATCTGCTGCAGACAATCCAGAAACTAGGGGTGAGAGATTCTTAAATAATGAGAGATACATAACACTGTGCAAATGTCTTAGGCAACTAGGCAAATTGTTTAAACCATCATTATCTCAGTAAAAAAAAAAAGTGTGTTTTTGTGTGTAAAGAAAACATTACAATAAATGCAATCATCCCCAAACTACTGGAAAAAGTTTGCCATAAGCACTGGCATACATAATAATACTCCTTATTATCCAGGTTACTAAATTACATTATAATACATATACTGTACTAATAAATCACATTTTTTTTTTTTAAAGTGTCTAAAATGTTTCCACAGTGCTGAACAGATGTGTCTTCTAAAAACTGTATCTACACCTTTCACTAATCCATTTTACTTAGTCCAAAAGGCACTAGTTTTCCCGCTTGAACTATTTCTCAGCAATAATACAAAAGCTGAAGTATCCTGTAAAGTCTGAGCTGAACATTTTGCTTCTGACACTGATATTTGGCACAGGATCATTCTGAACATTTTGACAGAGATCGTAGCTGCTGCATTTGTGTTGAGCAAAAGGAAAGAGGAAGAGAGAGAGAAACAGCTCGAGTGAACCATTCCCACCCAGCTGTCCCGCCGGCTAACGTGCTGCGCGTGCTGATGAGATAATAAAGGGGAATCAAAGTTTTGGGCCATCTTCTGAAGATGATTGTATGGCAGTAGATGAAGCGCTTTGCTGAGTGTGACACTGAGATGCCCCGGCTCATTAGGGGGTGGCCCCGCTCCCCCGCCAGGATGAGGGGCCCCCGCGCTGCGGCCCCCTCCGAGACTGGCTTTTGTTTCTTAATGTTCCAAGTCGATTAAGAGATGATCAGGGCTGGGGCGCTAATTAAAAAGGAGCAGGTGCCAGGGAGTAAATAGCGACGGCGCCAGGAGGAGACGAAGGAGCCCACAATTACTCATCCCAAACGCTCAGCCCTCATAAAGCCAAAAAGGCACAGAGACATTAGACTAATGGAGATTTACTCACCCTGAGCGGTGCTGCCCTGAGCATACGCACACACACACACACACACACACACACACACAATACACACTACACACTCTCGATTCATGTTCTCACACTATACACAC
>JBBIGA010000007.1:12609513-12634201 GCA_037576975.1 Alestes dentex
CCCCCCCCCCCCCCCCCCCCCCCCCCCCCCCCCCCCCCCCCCCCCCCCCCCCCCCCCCCCCCCCCCCCCCCCCTCTTTTAAGCCTTGAAGTGCCGCAGAAAGCAAGAGGGCGTTCCTGTCTTCCATTAAGAGTATTAGGCACCTGTCACCAACAAAATGCCCTTTAAAGCACCCCAAGAAGACTGGCAGCAGTGTTGAAATTGCTGCAGAAACACTATCCTTTTCTGCAGCACTTCAGCATGACACGACAGGGTCTGTAACTGGGATTAGTGAGGGTTCATCCCTCCATCTCCACCAGCTGCACAGCAAGTGGAAAATCAGGGCAAGGGTCTGTTTGAGTGCAACATACAAAAACATTTTTTTTTTTTTTTTTTTTTGCATATACAAACAAAAAGCGGTTAATGCTAACTCCATCTGATTTAAAAACAGACAAAGAAAGTGAAATTGAACCTATTCATGTTTATCCCACATTCATTCTTCCGAAACAACTGCTGGCAGGTTGAATAAGCTTTACAAATTGCTGTCAAACATCTCATTTAAGCTATTGAGGAAATGTTGCGTACAACACACAACTCACATTTTGTGAAAATACATTGCACTAGTAAATGTTTTATTTGGATAAGCATGGAAGTTCACATATTTAGTATAGATCGGGCATAGTATTTATTCTTTCCCTGTAATACTTCTCATATATAGCTACACATTAACATTATGGCCAAAACCAGAAATTGCGTAGTTTGACTGTATCAGTAATTTCAAGTTATATAAGCAGTGTCAGTAAATTGAAGTTCTTTTCTTTTGGTGCTGTGAGTTTACTTAAAGTGACTTACTGTAACACCTCAGTACAATTTTTTCTACATAAAGGCATGACAGAACAGGTGGATGGCTGTCTGAACTAATTGCCCCATGCTTGTCTGGACTTAGAAATGCTCCACGCGACTCACAGGCTTCAGTCCGAAAGCAACAAGGGGGAGCTGCTGGTCCCTCTCTTATCTGCCTCCTTCAGACACACTGACTTCTCACAAGCTCAACCTGAAATAGAAGCATGGCCATGAGAACCTGTTTGTCAATTGCCCAGAAAATAGGATGTGACAGGGCGCGTCCATCCTGCATGCACAAATAGACCCCCTCCCCCCAGTGTCGCCTAATATCATTATTACCTCTCAAATGCACTGTGCAAAACGCATCATTCCGCTTCAAAATGCCAAGAAATTATTTCACGGGGGAGGCGCTGCTCCTGAATAGGATGCTGATATGCCGATAACTTACTAAAGCATTCGGCATTCTGTTGAGTAATGTGGAGACGTTTTGGCTTGGCGTTTTTCTAACAGTGTTGTGTATTTCTCTCTTTTTTTGTTACAAGGCATCTTTCCTTAGAAGCAGAATCAGTATCAGTAGCTCACGATGTCTAGTATGGTCAGCCTTTTTAAGCAATTGGCTTACAATTGATTCTGTCTTATTTTGCTCAGTGCTCAGTCAAATGTCTGCAGTGGGGGAAGAAAATCTGTTGCTTTGAGTTGTGGGGTGTTGCCTGGCTATCATGTGCAATCATGTTGAGGCAGATATATTTGTCTGGAGAGCAGCAGGAGAGTGTGGGCTGACCGGGACGGATCCGGCCCCCTCCCTGGCCAGTGCTGCAGCGAGAGACTCACTGTGTGACATTAGACCTGGAGCGGGTGGGCCGCGGGTGGGGAGGAGGGTGCCTGGGGACAGGAGCAAAACTCTCCCGGTAATTAATTGTGAGGGTTTTATTCCAGGGTTATGGCAGCCGGTAGGTGTAGACCTTTTAGCCACTAGCATAGCTGTCATAGCGAGGCACTCATATAGGCATGGCAAATATCACAGGGTCCTGAATCAACACAAGCAGCCAGGAAGAGAAACAGTTTGCATTTAACCTTCCCCATGCCTCAATTCCTTTGGGAGACAAAGGCCACCATGGCCGCATTTATAGCCGGGAACCAAGGCCAGTATTCTGACCCCGTCATGAACCAGCCAGTGCAAACAGAATGATGGGAAATTGGAATTAATAATGTAGACTCTAATGTGTTTATTCAAGTCAGATTATCGCTTCAATAAAATATGAAGAGCACAGAGTACCATGAAGAATGTCCACAGATGGGTGTCAGCCAGTGAGCAAACAACACAGAGCAGCTGAGAGGTCACCTCCCCATTACAAATCCTTAACTCCTCAAAGTCCCCATTCTCTACCTAGGACACTGGAACAAATCCCAAGTGAAAGTTTCATTTATTTTTGTTATTATTATTATTATTATTATTATTATTATTATTATTACACATGGATAAATGCAGAAATATTGCTAAAAAATCTGTTGAAACCCATATCATGATAAATGAAATTTCTCAAAGGTCATAAAAATCCTTTGCTATTGAAAGAGAAATGTCTAATCTTTGACTGAGGTAAATTTTGTCCTAATCCTTATATACATTTTTTTTCAAGCAGGATTATTTGCTCTTCTGCATTTATTACTTTGTGCATCATTCATTTATCCATTTAGTCTCCTCTTAAAATGCTTGATAAAACTGGATAATTCAGAGCACACAATTTGAGACCCCTCTTCAATACAGAATCTTTCTGTGTCTTCCAGAGTGCAGGGTCCTTGGACCCTCCTCTTCAACTCACCTCACAGGTTGCCAGTGCATAATAGGCCTTTTACCTGACTAAGATAACCTATCAAAAGCTTGCGGTCACTGAGCCATTTTTGGGTGGATTTGGATGCATCTTTTGGATCCACCCACAACCCAGTTTTGGCTTTTTAGCAGAGGCAGCCAAATTTCCACTTAAAATCTCCTTGGACTTCAATGCCAAATGCAATTTGAGTCTTTGTTGTTTAAAAGCCCTATTTTTGTCTCTTCCAGCCACAGAACCATTTTCCAGTCAAGGTTCCAGCAGCATTTAGTGAACTCTGCTTACACTTGTGATTAGATGAAAAAAGGGCTTTGAAAAGAGCTGGTGACTCCAAAATAATACGATCGTCTGCAAACCTACGGCTCTGTTCTTTGGAGAATTTTCTTCCTCACTTTGCATAGAGACTAAATTAACCCGTGTCCTCTTCCAGACAGGTTCACTACAGCTCCAGTTGTTTCAAACTTTCAAACAGTTGATATGAACATTTTTGGGCATTTAGCTATTGTGTATAACCATTACTTGGTTTATAAAGGTTATGTCTCATTTCATTTGTGTCTCTAAGCTCTTGTGGTCATCCTTAACCTTCTTCATGTGGATGAATACCTAAGGAAATTTGGCCTGTGTATCACTTCATATTTACACCTTCGTGACACAGTATGTCATGGATGTCATGTTGTGGATTTTTAAGAAAGTAAAATATAAAGAGGGACATGCTTTGCTTGCATTTTGTCCACAGAAATGTGTGGACAAAAACTGGCACTAAATGTAACATGATTTTTCTTAGACTAAATTTACTTCAATTAAACTCCAAACTGCCAATAATTATGGAGCTGACTGTACATACATCTAAAGCCGTTAAAACCCACAGCAGCTAATTATGTCAAGGTTACAATCAGTGATTCACAGTACAAGGTTGCCAGTTGGGACAGAGGCAATTTACATATATCAGTCTTCAAAACACAGTAAAACAGGGATAAACAGAGGTTATAAAAAGGCCGTGTCAAAATAAATGAAAACTGTTTTGGTACATAAATGTACACACATATCAAAAGTGCACCACAGGGCAAAATGCAAGAAAACTAAAGAATTTGACTTCTTTAGGTTATTCCTTATAACTTATTTGCTTAAACATCTCATGTTAAAATGGATGGACTTCATTTACTCTGCAGGCCGTATGGTGGACTATATTTAGACCCTTTCAATGCGTGTGAAAAATGCAGTCTTTTACTTTCCCATTGAGCAGCCAGTGTGAATTAAGTAAGTGCTGTATCAACGCAAGCAGACAGTTCTCCAATAAACAGCAGACACTGAAATGTTGCCACAGAGCCACTTCCAGGTTCAAGGAAATAAAGGAGAAGGTGGAGAGGGAGAAAAAAAAATGTTCTTACGGATGGATCCCCCCTTCACCACTCCTACCCTTCTCCCTCGCCAGTGAGAAAATGGAGAATTTGTTAAAAGGTCGCAGTGGATCAAAGTCATGTTGCGTCAGGCTACCTGCCAGGCTACTGGAGTGCTTACACTTGGCAGACCAGAGAGACAAAGAATGTGCCATCTGCACCCAGATCAATGAACATTAGGGAGAGGGCCTAAAAATGGAGTGGGCCTGAGGACAGCACAGTGCCACCAATCACTGTCACATTACTCCCCCCTGGTGCCCCCCTCAACCCCACCCCACCCCAAAATGCCCTCACCACCCCAACGCCCTGCCCCCTCCCTCCACTGCCAACCAGCCTCTGAAGATCTGCTCAGTTGCTGTGGAAATGAAGATGCATCGAGTGCAGGAGAGGGCTGAAGTTATAAGAAAACAGGTGTGACTGTTAATGGGAAAGGTGGTGTGCCTTTAGAAAAATGAAGAGCCAGGGGTCCTTTAGTTTTATGTTGGGCCCATTTTTCTATTACGCCTTTTCCTCCCTCTCCTTCATCTAACTCTGCCAAACACTGAGTAACTGCAAGAACACTGACAGAAGACAAATGATCTGTTTCAGAGGAAATGTATCTCTTTGATTTTATGGGTATTTTCTCTCTTTTTTTTTCTAGAGTGCAAAGTAAGCCTGTCAGTGAAGAAAATGTTATACTCGCTGCTATTCCCTGTCCTCCATTTGACTTGCAGAGAATGAGCGACTGTTTCATGTTCACGCTGTTCTGAAAGCACCTTCATACATAAAAAGATCATTTTGGGAATTTGAGGAAAAAGATGTGTTAGATATTGTTCTGTTAAATGATAATAGTGCATGCCGTAGAAGTTACATTACAAATATTGTTGCTGATGTTGCTTTAAAGAATGCAGCAATGCTATCAAAAAGAATGTCAAAAGTGGTCATAAAAATAGCACTAGTAAAAAGGGTGCAATGAAAACACCTAAAAACAGGTACAGTGAGGTTTTTCTTTTTTCAACTGTTCTTTCTTTCAGAAAAACGCTCACAGGAGACGAATGAACAGGGAGCATGTCGGCGTGATGGCTGAACTTTCCGATGTGGAGCAGGTAAGAAACAGCCTGGGAGAATTCTGCAATCAGAGTCGCTGTCCGGCTCTCCAGCCTGCAGTGCTTTCCCTCTGCACTCCCTGCCCTGCGCACTGCCAGATCCGTGAGGAGAACCCTGAACTAAAGGGCAGTTTGACCTATTCACATCTTTTGGCTCAAGTCTCTTATGCTTGTCTCTCTCCGTTTCAAACTGCTTGAATGGATGCAGGCTAATCCTAGGCTCCGACAGACAGACTTAGAGTGAATATATTACTTTATGATTAATAGACTTGACAATCCACTCCCCCCCCTCCCCAAACTCAGCCAAGCTCCACTACCTGCTAAATGCCACGGTGGTCTGACAAGAGCGGAGCCGTGAGGCAGGAAGTGCAGCATGCCTAGCAGAGTCCCAGGCGCAGCCCAGTATATAGCAGAGCTCAGCCAGGATGAGAGCATGCATTTGGTCTGTATAGATTAGGGGTTAGAGAGATACAGAGGAGGCTGCCAAAGGGAGATACTGGAAGAGAGAGAGAGAGAGAGAGAGAGAGAGGTGGCTGTGTTCCCCCACTCTACTCTTCTTTTTCCTATAATGGAGCTGTGGGTTGTCAGAGCGAGAGGGAAAGCAGTGCTTTCCTCTGAATGAGTCTGGTTACAGAGCCCCACTCCCATCTCTGTGAATCCCAGACAGGCAGCGACAGGGCTGCTGTCCCCGCGTGTGCTGCATACTGGAGCGGTCAATGTGTTTAAATGTCACTCTGAAAGAGGAGAGTCAAGAAACAGCTTACTGCTGAAGGCTGTATGCTCATGCCTTTGAAAATGGAGCAAAATTCCCAACTCACCTGTCAGCACCTGAACGAAACCCTCGCAGTTAAAAATGATCACAAAAAGGAAAAGTGTGATTAAAACATGCATACAGTTGCTGTCCAAACAAATTCAACAAAATAGTAACTTCACACAAGAGGGCCAAAACCTTCCTGACTTTTAGCACCATGACTATTCGGTGGTAGTACTTTAAGCTAAAGGAATATCTTCCAAACATCTGGCTTTGGTTTGAGTGTTTTCCTCTGTTCTGCTACTTTCAAAATTACACAACGTAATTCATGCCATACTGAAAAATCACGTTTCTAGAAAGGAAATTTACTATTTATTTTATTCATTATGTATATGTTAAGCAGTTCTCCTAAACAGATCTGAAGCACCCAGGAAATGAAGAGTGTTTCAGGTTTTGTTATCAATTAAAAAGGTTATAGGCAAAAGTCAACACCAAGTGTGACACCAAGACCGGTATATCATTTTTTGATGAAAAATCACCAAGTACTGTCTCCCTCTATGGCGAGTATCTATTCCATGATAGGAGACAGAAGAAGCGAAAGTGTGATTCCAGGCTTCATTGGTTTTGATCTGACATCAAGCCTTCTAATTTACAGCTGGGACAGTCTGGCACTCACTTCATGCAGTGGCACTTAGAGTAGCCGACAGCGGAGATCAGAGACATTTTTAATAAAGCAAGGAGAAATGGGGAGCCCTGATAAATTGGATCTGGGAGAATCTAACACTGGCTGGCAATGACATTGGCTTGTGAGGCTTAGGACTTACCTTGAGAGAGCAATTAGATAAAGCGGAGAAGGGATTCTGCTGGCTAAAGTTGGGGTAATGGTTTAATTGCTTGGATAAAGTCCATTTGACTGCAAGGATAAAACTTACAGATCATTCATATCTGACTATGAATAATGAAATAAGGCCATTATAATCCACTGCATGATTTGGTAGCTGAACTTTGATTTGTCTTCAGCTAGATATACAATCACAGAAACTAAGCACTGAACCTGAGATAAGGTTGATCAAGTTCCAGGACATAGGCCATGGAAACACGTTCACTAAACTAGAGTTGAGTTTTTTTAATCAGTGCCTCTAAAAGTCTGACCAGACTGGTTCATTAAACTTAGCGTTAAGGGAATAATTCTGACTTATCATTGCAGAACCTGTAACAAGCTTGCAATAGCAGGATCATCTATCTCGGCTCAATATTGACAAATCCCATTTTTCCCCCATTGAGTTGGCACTTGTATTAAGATCCTGTCATTTGATGTAGCAACAAGCAAGAGGTCACTGTCAATCTACACCTCCTCAACACGCCCTATCTGGAGATCTAATCCCCCAGCCCAAGCGGGCTGATCGATGGCCTCTGCCTGCCTGGGCTAGGACAATTCAGCATGGGTGCGTATAAAAACACAAACAGCATTGGTAGTCTTATCCATCCAATCAAACTCTATCAGCCACGGTTTCATCTAACTACTCAGCAGGGGCCGAGCAGCTTGATGGACAGGTGCAAAACTGAATGGAAGTTGTCTACACACAAACATAGAAGCAAGCAAAACTGCACCACAAGCACGGCACACACATCTTATGAACAAGTGATAAGAAATTCTTCCATAATGAATGGATCATTGGTTCACATAATTACACAAAGTCAGATAAACAATCATTAGACATCAGACAGCACTGAAACATCCTCTTGCTCAGATACAGTAGCTGAGGCTGCTAGTCTCTGGCCAGCGGCATCATGACCTCTGAATAAAAATTCTGATTTGAGTTTTGATTTCACTCCAGAATCTGAGCAGCACACCCATTTCTGACTGGAGAAATTCAAACAAGATGGCTTTGGTCTTGGTATTGTGATTTAAGGATGTTTTCAATGAAACAGTTGCAAAAATGACTGTAAATATAATGATTTTTAATTCAATACACTATTACTGTCATAGAAATTTTAAAAAGGGAGATCAGTATTCATGGCTTCAAAAGGAAACCCAAAAAAGGATCATTTTTGGAAATTCATTGCAGGCTGAAAGTAATCTGGGCTTCATTTACGACTGTACTGAATCGTTATTCACAGGGTCAAAGCTGTGCTACATCCACTAACGCTGGCTTTACAAGGCATCTTCTACAGGACTTTACTTGAAAGGGTTGATAGTTGGTGGACAGTATTAGAATGCAGGCCAAACAGGATCAATTTGCCAACATGACAGGGACATAATCATGAAATGAATACATTTTCTTAAAAGTCTGGCCATCTGAACTCATCTTTTTTTAGCTGTGGGTAATGAACAGAACAGAGCCAAGTGGAGATTTGTGGCCATAATTGGATAACGCCATAGTCTGGAGGCAGACAACACTCTGTTACAGTTCAGTAAGAAACCTGTCATAATTGCTTGTACACATCAGACTCTGGGTGTCAATGCAAATAGTGAGCTCAGAAGCGGTGGGAGAAATTGGTCTCGGGTGTAAATAGACAGGGACTATCAGAGATTCCAGGCCACTGTGGTGGAAGATAATGAACCACGGACGACTGATGATGAAAGGTGTTTGCTATGCTGGATGCGACGGTCATGTTTACGTATTAATTCAGTAATTATATCTTTTTTTTTGTATGCCATAATTTTTCCTATATGTCTAGATCACATTCTGTTAACACAGATGCGCTTAGAACCCATTTAGTGGACATAATGAGCTTTTTATTATAGCGTATTTTTTACGCGAGTCTGTTTCATGCAGCAACACAATTTAAGCCTGCTACAGTTTTCTATTTTATTTTCATATAATGTCATTAGGCTGCATATGCTCAAGCACCTCATGATCTTTGCATCAGAATTTGCATGACTTGGTGAAGTTGACTTCTGATCAGTGAGCACACTTTGAAGAGGCAAAAAGAATGATGAGGCCCTCACTCAGCCACCTGCTCCCCTAGCTGCAAATTTGTCGCCATTATTGCTGTTTTCCTTAAAGCAGGCTGCAGCCGAAGGTCGCCATTTTAAGAGTAATTTGAGCCTAGTCCTCGTTTTTGCTCCTGTACACACATTAAATCACTGCAGTGCATGAGTCAGGCGAGCTCGCTTTGAAATCCTGAAGTTATATTGCGCAGTAAAACGGGCCAAGAAGAAGTCATCGGGTGCAAAGATATAGTGAAACAATCACCCGCACTTTTATTTCTGCCATCAGGCAGAAGGAGTCAGCCATATGCTGAGGAGATGAAATTTAAAAACTCTGAATGTGCAGGCAGTGATTTGGGGCTCAGGTCCTTGATGTGGTGATGGCATGTTGGCAGATGTTGGACAGATCAGCGGTGCTGGGAAATAGCAATGATCTGGCAGTAATTACAAAAGTGACTAGAGTGCCATATAGAGTGAAGTATTCACATAATCACATGGCTTCCGGCACTGTGCACTGTACAGTCCTAGTGCATCACCATTGTAATCATCATCATCACCTCATATATCACCTCATATATTACACACACACACATTCACTAACCTCTGCTTGTTTTTATATTAAGAAGGGGATCATGTATATGTCTCACATTTACAGTGTTTTGAAAATGTATTTGCTGATTTTGTTTACATATTACACTTTCTAACTCTTCGTAACATGTACACATCTTCAAACGAAATTTGATATTAGACAAAGACAATATGAGTAAACACAAAATGTGTTTTTAAATGGTCATTTAATTTAGGAAGGGAAAAAGTTATCCAACACCAACTGGCCCTGTGTGAAAATGTAATTCGGTTCAGTGAGTAATTTAAGTAGTTGCTTCTCATTTAAACATTTAACCACATTTAGATCAACTGGACTACTCAGATCCAGATGTGATTACTGCCAACCTTGCTGAATCTAAGCATGACTTAAACAGAACCTTTCCAGCGATGTGAAATGAGCTACATTGTTTCAGCAAGCAGGACAGATATTTATATATCGGTCTTGAAATGGTTACAAAGCCATTTTAAGGCTCTGGGACTCCAGTGAATCATTATTTCCAAATGTGATTCTTCCCAGACCAGCTAGATTCCTCTAAGAGCTCATCCAGGACACATCTGGGAAGTAAAAAAAACTCAGACAAACGTCTAAGGAGCTGCATGTCTGTTCGCCCTTAGATAAACTCAGTGTTCTTGATTTTACGGTTGGGCACAAATGGTAAGGCTGGGAGAACTGCAAGGACGAAAACCACTTCTAACCAAGAGGAACATAAAGGTTCATCTCACCTTGATGACCCCCAAGCCTTTTGGAATAATGTTCTGTGGACTGACTGGTCGAAAGTGGAACTTTTTGAAGGACAGGGGACTTGTTACATCTGGCAGAAAACTCAACAATAAAAACAGTCATGTCAACATATAGAGCACAAATTTCATAGCACTGCAACATACAATAAAATATAAGGGTATATTGTCTTCGTTGCTGTCATATCAAAATCGCATAGCATTTTGAGCCATTTGTAATTATTATGAATTGACCAAAAGAAATGGTGTAAAATTACTTGGAATAAAATTGCATTATATTATGTTTCTGTTACATGCTTTTTCTTCTATAATGTTTCCCTTTTCAGAGATAGTTTACAAAGTCTTGAAAAATGTACAAAAACAAATATACACTTACACACATACAGGCACGCATGCACACACTCACTCATTCACACACCTGATAAGAAAGATGGACCCTGATCATCTGAGATGGCCATCAAGTCCCCATTCTTATCCCCCGTTATAACAAATGGCCTACAGGCTCTAATCCTATACAAACAATAAGCTGGGCCATCTGATGGTGACATCGATTCATTGAGTTCTGCCCGGATTTCAAAAGATCCTACAAAGTTTGACAGATAGCTTGGCAATATTGGGCAGTTCAGTGGGACAGCTAAGCAAATAATAACATCCGGAGAGGGACAGTATTACAGATCTCTGGATAAAGGAAAATTCAAGAAAAGTAAACTTTATCATAGAAAAAACCTATAGCAGAACTTCTCTGTGAGGGACAATGATCTCTACAGTTTTCATTAGATTTGAGAAAATACATTTGCCGTGTGTAGGTTGAGTCTCAGTAGTAGGTAAGAGGGAGTAGGTTTTATTTGGGAATTTCTTTGAATCACAATTGTAGGCTGAAAGAGGGGTCAACCAATCAGCAAACAGAGTCAACAGAGGCAAATCCATGATCATAATCCTGACACGGAGAAGTCAAAAACACTAGAAAAAACAATGGACTAGAGACTATGAAAGAAGGAAACCGCACAGATCAAGAATATAGGTAAGTAATATTTGCCCTAAGTATAGAAAGTGCCTACTATTGAGTCCAGCACAGAATATAATGCAAGATAGAGGTGAAACAGAAAATGGATGAGGAGGTGGGGAGCTAAAAGTCAGGAACAGGGCAGATCTGAAAGGATTTGTGATTCGATGGTCTATTCTGACAAACTTTCGGCCAGAAGAATATCTTCTTTTAGAGCATACTAGCAGAGGCAGGTTATAGGTCTCATGTCCTCAAGAAAAAATGTAACGGATTTGTACTTCTTTCAATACTTCAACACTCAGATATATTTGTGAAAAGAAAAATGGACTTTACGCAGTTTTACTTTATACCAAACACATTTAGTTCTTAGTTCCGTTGTTGGGTTTCACTTCATTATGCTACATTGGTGACAGCATCTGTACTTTGAGTGATGCTGTAGAAGAACCACATTTGGTTCCCTAAAAAAGAATGTTTGTGAGTAAAAATTGATTTGTGAGGGTGAAGAACCTTCACATAATGTAAAGGTTCTACACCAAAGTTTTTCTAACATGGTTCTTCATTGAACAAAAAGTGGTTCTTCTATGGAATTGTGCAAAGAACCTTAGGCCACATTGCTCTTAAGAGTGTGCACTGCTTTTCATGTTATTTTAGACCATAAAATCCTAAAAGAGATGAAGGATACTAAGCAAACTTCAATTCCTCTGCTCAGTGTAATAAAAAGTTCCACTGTTCTATAATTTACTCAGCACTCTACTCAAGTTGTTTTTTTGGGGTTTTTTTTGGAAAGGTTCGTTCACAAGAGTCATTATTTCTCCATCGTAATAATATTTTTACTTGGGTATTTATTAAGCTACTCTGAGCATGAGACACTTTTAGTTCCTTATTTTAGTCAGCTCCAAGCAAGGCCACTGAAAAATACTCAAAGCAGAAAGTCATATGAAACCTGTCAAAAATGTGTAAATTGCGATTTATTTTATTAACCATTCACCTCTAATGGCTTCGCTCCAAAATGACACCTCATTTAAGCTGGAGACTTCATTAAAGTAAATGGCTGCTTTTGCCAGAGCAATATAAACTACTCTCTTCAGCTCCACGGAGCGGCGCTTTGCAGAGCCATGTGCGAGGGCAAGGCTCTCTGATTATTACTCCCCTCACACCTGACAGTGTCATTATCCATGTGCTCCCATTTGATGACTCCCAGTAAGGCCCTTTCAAAGGCTCCTGGGTAACTGGAGTAGGCTACCATTTAATGAACAATGTTCCAAACAAGGATATATGAAGGCAGCTGCGGTGAGGAACTGGGCTCTTGCGGGAAAGGTGTGATTGTAATTACCACTCTGGGCCTGTCTCACAGGGCACTGAATAAAGATGGCGGCCAGCGGCGACAAATGCTTTACGGCTCTCCACTGTGAAGTCTGAGTGGGGTGTACATATTTTGTTGCCCATACATAATTGAGCACTTGTAAGCCACTAATTTTTTTAGCACCCACTCCACTCTTTCACTCCAGACTGCCTTTTGTGTAACCATTCCAACAATCTTCATCCAAGCTGTTCCGTTGGCAGTCACACACAGTGCAAAAAGGAAATGGGGTCATGATCATGGTAAAGGACAGACATAGACATAACCACAGTAAAGGGACAGTCTGGTCAAAAATCAAACACACACCATTTTCCACTTACCCAGGATGCAAGCGATCAACCAAGACTTTGCTGTTAACAAAACATCAGTGAGTAGCTGAACTCTGCAGGCAGTCTTTGTAGATGACAGGGTTTCTCAAACTGCCACAGGAGTAGGAGGGCTGACCTGGAAACATTTTTTTAGTGACAATGATCATCAAAAATCTGGTCCAAGATCAGTCCACTACAGCTAGATGTGGTTTGGGCAGGATGCGGAGGTATGTACCTATTATGTACCTATTAATATTAATATTTGGGAGGCTATAAATGTCTAATGTTTGTTAGGAAGGTTAGTTTGCAGTTTTAAACTAACGAGCAAAAATCAGACCCTAAATACGTCCTGACTGATCAGCAACATCTGGTGAAATTGAAAATTATGTTAATGTGATTTTTTTGGCCCAGGTATTCCTTTAAGGTTATTCAGATTTTTTTCTTTCTCCACTATGGATAATATTGGTAAACTGTGAGTAAATCCGATACATCATAATGAGACATCATGACATTTGTAATGCTGTGCAAACACAGATCTAATGATTGCTTCGAAAGCAGCAGCTTGAGTGTTTGTTTGTGCCCAAAAGTCACATCACTCCTGTATAAACTCTGCACTCGGGCAGCACAGCACAGCAAAGCAGTTCCAGATCCTCACTGAATGCATAGTATCTATCGAATGGGGAAGTCTGATTAACTCATTAAAATCTGCAGAATATGTAATTGATGCACAATTATGCAAATGTTATTACATTTCCATATCCTTTCCCAGGAAGCATTAAATACATCTTATTGAAACTTTAATTATTTACAAGAATGAAGATGAAATTTTGCAGAGGATAAAACAGATATGGGGGGATGGGACCAGCCTTTCTTGCAGATCTGAATCAGTCTGCACATTTCATGTGAGCTTCTTTGGGCTTTGTAGATCAAGAATGCTGGGGCAAAGTCGTAAAATTCCCTCTCATATCTTCATTCTTCTTCAAGGTGACATTTCCTCTGTCTGTTTTTTTTTTTTTTGGCACGCTGAAGCCTTGTTAATCAAACATGCCGCAAACGTGATAACAGTACATTTATTAAGAAGAGGAAAGGCCCCCACAAACTTCTCTGTTTCATCTGCAGGCAGACGGCTCCTTCAGAGTTCAGCCAGTGACACCTGGAGAAGTGCAGTGGACTCTCAAGGCGAGAACGGAGACACCTGAAGTGCGTCAACCCCATCACTTCGCCGTCCTCATGGCCGGGTCAGGAGCCTCACGTAATCCCATTCCTCATTCCCAGCAGATTGCAGATTCTGTTTGATGGTGACATTGAGGATGGAAATGCAGTAGAGCAGCATTGACCTGGACTGATGATGGGGTTTTGAGCTGCTGGAGGCAATGGTTGCAGCTCCTTGGCCTGCAGCAGCCCTCGTCCTCACAGGCCTCCAGGCAAAACAGGAGCTGCCCAGGGTTTTAAAGAGAGAAATGTAGCCCCTGTGCCAGCTGTTATAAACATAGCTGCACGGCTTCAAAGGACAAGAGAGTTGGAAGGAGGCATGATGTGGAACATTCGTGGAATGTGCAATTATTACAGTGACCTACCCATTTTTCAGCCAAAGATGCATTATTCGGTAGCAACTTCTGCCAGATTGTACAAGCTTTACAAAATGTTGGGAAAAGTGGATCCATATACCCTCATTATTATTAAACGGTATAGAGGATTTGGGGTTTTGGGGGTTTTTTTCTATACAATGGTAAAAAAAAGGCATGAATCAGTATATGATTTCAGACAGTATTTCATCATCAATCAACATAAACAAACCAAAATGAGCTGCCTCAGCAGGGCTGCAGTTAACTTCTTATTCATTTGTAGTTAACAGGAGTGTATAAAAGTGCGGGGAAATAGACTGAGAAAAAGGACATAATGTGACTCGGCTACATGTGGTGAGCAGCACACTAAATGCATTAAGGTCTTTGTTTTTTAACTGTATGGAGCTGTCCATTGCATAGCATTTGGTATATTTTCAAATGTGTTTGCGTTTGCTTGGAAAAGTACAGTGTGTGGTGATTTCAGTTCCCTCAAAATCTCTCGGAAATCCCATTTTACAATTCAGATACTGAACGAAAAATTGCTGAGATACGTAACAGTGACCTAAAACGTAAGATTATGGACCAAATCGGAAACTATATCAAAAATTTTTTTTTGGAATCCCAACCGTTCCATTTCTACACACATGACAGTAACAACGCGCTGCAAATGTAGGTATTCCAACAAAAAAATTGGCATTTCAGATTCTCATGAGTTAAATATGATTTTTGCCAGAATTCTGTAAAACTAGCTACATAGAAAAGGTGAGTGATGTGGACAGATAAACGATTGGGTCCATTGATACATATACATCAGAATAAGCAACACAAGTACAATGTATACCAGCAGTTCTCTTGGTGCAGGTGTCAACATAAATTGGATATAAACCATATTTTAAAATGCTTATGAAACACTATAAATAAAATGATTTTAGTGCTAGATCAAACAGAATTGTCAAAGCTTTATTGGCCCATATTTACCAAGGTGCCAGTAATTCTAATACAACTGTCTAATATGTTCCCTTTAAATGGAAAGCTCACGTTTTCTGATTTGTCCTTATTCTATCATCAGCATGTGTATTTAAATGGGTTTTACAAACTCCAGTCACATAAAAGGCAGTGGTCTCTCAGTCCTGGAGTCCTTTACCTTACTCAAGGACAAGGATGGCATGTTGGCTTAATTAAAGCCGTGCGGACGTGGAGTCTTGTTTGCTCACCTATCAGAGCCTCAGTTAGCCAGTGCTATAAATGAGTGTAATGTTATCTCCATAACAACCCCACACTGAGTGCAATAGAAGCTAAAAAACATCAAAACACATACAGACAAACAACAGTGTTTTGGGTCAAGTGTACAAATAAATTAAAACCAAAGAGTGTGAGTTTAAAGGGCTTACATGTTTAAAGGAAAATAAAAATTCTCAGTTGGCATAAACTTGATGCCAAGAGTGATCTGAAAGAGACGGAAAAAAAAAAAAAATCAGAGATACCAGATATCACCATGACAACAGGATTAGATTAGAGAGGTTAATACGATCTCAAATGTGATTAGCTTAGATGATCTATGATTAGTTATGATTAGAATAGATGAGATTACAGTTTTATTAGATCTTTTATGGCATCATCTCTGTAGTTTACTTAGGTTCTTAATGAAGGGGAGACAATTTAAAAACAATGGAATTACATGAAATAAAATCAGTCCTGATATGTAGAAGGCACACTCTTCTGTCGGCAGCAATTAGCGTAATAGGTAATGAAAATGTGCAAATTCCTCAATCACTTTTTGTTTCTCGTTTGTGACGATATAGTCTGTTGGAATTCTAGGCCAGGCATTTCAAGCCGCCCAGTTTCAGCGAGTATACCTAAACTTGTTACTCTTTACTACGGTATACGAGCTCTTCTTTCTCTCTCTGCTGCATTTAAAATGTATTGCATTAAAATGTATTACATTTTCATGCATGTGTGTCTTTGCTATACATTGAACATGGGTTAATGATCCAAGATTTTCACTGTGCAAATAATCTCCCTTCATTCCAAATGATGGCGGTATTAGAATCACAGCACGCTTCAACACCCCTGATAAAAAGCTCATTCCATTTTCTTTTGGGTCACTTGAAACTGTGTACACCTCCAAATAGACACAGCTTACATGCACATTAACCAGAGTAAATTACATTACACCGTACATTGCACTGGTATTTACTCTTGCCCAGAATCCCATGCAATTAAATACACATGAAAAGAAGGGTCCCACAACAAATAACAGTGAAAGATCATTTCCTCTACACTAGTGTATTTGGAAAAATGCAAGAAATGTATTCTAAATCGGCATGAGTTTAAATGTACTGTGCAGGGTAAATGTTTGCTGGCAGCGTATTTCCTCAGTGCAGAGTCAGACTGAAAACACACATTTCTGAGGCATGCTTCACTTAGGCCATATATGAAGACCTTGCTATGTTCAGAGATGAGAAGATTAGCTGGACATAGCCTATATGTGAGTGGTACAAGAAGCCATTAGAATCAATGACTGATGCGAGGAAAAACAGAAGGCGCAGTTCTGAACCTTGGGATGCCTATTATATATAATGAGAGAATGAGGCAGACCTTTTCCTGGAAATTTGATCAGAATGATTTTGTACATAAGAGACAAACTGCTCTGTTCCTGTGATACCAAAAGACAAGAGAGTTTGTCACAGCATTTGATTTTTTTTTTTTTTTTGTTTGTTTTTTTGCATTATTTAAGTTCCACAGGCATATCCATCAGAGTATAAACAGAAAGGGCAGTCCGACCCGTCTCTGCAGAGCAAACAATTTTAGTGCCAGGCTGGTTGGAGTCCGGAATAATGTATTCAGTTAGGAACCGGGAGATTTTACTGAAGATCTAAGACTGGTTTTGTTTCCTTGATCCAAGAAGAACCTGGTTGGTTGAGAAGGCTGATTTGTTCTCACAGTGCATGGCCGATGAGATGTATGACAGTACTGCTCTTCTCCACTGCACCTCTTTGAGCTCCTTGCTTTATGTTTTCTCTCCTCGTATGCACCTGAGCTTCAGGAAGGGCTTGCTGATTTGTTGAACCAGACGTGTACTTCAAAAACAGTGCTGTCATTCAGCCTAAAAAATGTTTTTAATTGTGATGAGTGGTTTAACTGGGCTTATTCAAGAGAATAAATGTTTTAGTTGAAGTGTCTTGACAGCTCAGATAACATTCAGAAGAAATGAGCCCAAATCTCATAAAGATTTCAAATCAACCTCCTCCTTGAAGAGGTCAATGTCAGTCTGGATTTGAGGACACTGTAATGACGTCTGTTATAAATACAGTTGTTTAGGTCAGAATGCTGGAATGATGTTGGTGTATTTGTCCTTCACTAGGAGCACTGTATAAAGAGTAAACAGTCTCATTCCAAGACTGCTGTGCTAGGTTTGATAATAGCCCAAAATACTTTAACCACTACTTTAAGATGTTATACAATCCTCTGCTGTGAGAGCAGTTGGCATGGTGGTGGTGGAATACGTAAAACTGAGAAAGTCTCAAAGAGTTCTCAAAGGTTCTTGCCTGTGGCTTGAACTTTTGTTTAGAAAAAAAAGAGAAAAACACAGAGCTGGCTCCCTGGAGTGTCTAGTAAGTGCATAAATTGCATTTCCTTTTGGTTTTCATCCATCTTTTTTTCAGCAGCTCTTAACAGTCCTAGTCACAAGCCAAGGACAAACAGAAGAATTCTGAGGAGTCATGTAGGAGAGGTCGCTCATGCAAGTCTTTTTCCCATTTGAACTAACTGCAAAACTAACTGCTTTGGGTCCAGATTTCTTATGATTGTTTCGAGTGGTGCCGGAATCAACATCCGAATCATGACTATCACCTGGTTAATTGTCAGCTAATGATCAAACTAACCAATAATTATTGAGTCTTACTGCTCTCTTAGAGATCTACTTTCTAACTACGGCTATTTTTACAATAACTGGTTAATTACTGATTACAACATTAACTGCTGTAATTGACAACAAGCTGTGACAATTAATTAGCAGGACTACATAGCGCTAAACAGTTTCTCAGGGAACTGCTATTGTTGATGGACGTGGTGGAAAGGTTTAGACTGTGTTCCAAAACGCACACAGCCACACTAAATAGAACAGAGAAAAAGTACACTGTTGTCAGAGGTGCATTAAATAGTGTAGTATGTAAAGTATGAAAGCTTGTTTGGGAAACAGCCTCAGGTTTTTTGACTTTTTTTTGCTCAGATCTGGGAGCAATTCTAGAATCCACAGAAAGTGTCACTATTTCAAATGCATACTTTAACAAAATGTCACATACAGAGTAAATGAAATAAATTTGATCTCTACATTGATCTATACAAATCAGTGAGTGCCATGTCCATATTGTGTTCATTTTATTTTGTGTGAAACTTTATATATAAGCAATAGCCGCAGTTTATGAATGGGGGAAATCATCACATATTCAGTAGAGCGTGTATTAAGAAACCTATTGTCATTCTAAGAGTTGTTTCATGTGAAATATGGTATATTTTCTGTGATTTTTTGAGTGGATACATGAAGAGAATTTGTTCTACAGAGGACTACATTTAAGTGTGTGTAATTTATTTTAGCTGGCTGCTCATTCCATTTACGTTTCTGTGTGGACTAATGAGCATGAGAAGTCAAGAGTTTCTCAGTTAACTAAAAATAGATCCAAATTTAGTCCCAGATTTTGAAAGCACATTTATTTATTTACTTATTTATTTAATGATTTATATCTTTATAGGGGTTGGTGAGGATTTTGAAACTGATCCCATATTAGTGAACACAAAATCATTTTTAACTCTTCCCAGAAAGAGCTCAGTTACGCCTAATTTAAAATCTAAAAACTACTTATTGGTTTATTCATATTTATATGCTTAAATAGATTCTACATGCAGCATGCAGTGAACTGTGCATTTCTGTAAACCATCTCTGTGTTGATACAGGCTAATTTAAGTGAGCAGTTTAGCTGTTAAGAATGACCAAGTAAGGAGTTAATGTTCTCTTGATCAGTTATGAACTAATTTTTTTGTAAAGAAGCCATAGTGAGTAGTTCATTAGCAAGTCTTGGTTTTGTTTAGTTAACATCTAATAACAAGGTTGCTAAAATAATTATGTCACAAGTTCAACAAAATGTGAAGACTGACAGCCTGCTCACTTATTAAGTTAAAATATCGTACCTTTTTCAATACAGCAGCCTATGGTATTTCACATAAATGAGTCGTAGCTTAAATTCTACAAAAATAGAACGTCCTCTCCATCAGACTTCTGACCATGAGAGGAATAGTTTCCCATAACAGAGTTAAAAAGCTTCATAAAATGTGAAAGCCTTGAGATAGAGGGGAGGAATATGTAAAGCATTTTGTCTGATGACTTTTCCCTGAAACTCACACTTGTAAATGATGATTTGCTCACACTTGGCTCAGCCTTGCTCTCTCTTTCTGGCATTGTTTAAAGCCTAAGCTCTTCAAACTCTCTAATATTATTTGTGTTCTCACACTTGCACTTGTCTTACAGTATCTAAACAGTGCTCTTATTAAACACTTGGTCTTGTTCTTGCTATTCACTTGCACTTTAACAAGCAGGGTGAAGTTTTTGTCTTGAATTTATGAATCTTTGAATCTGTGCAGGACTTACTTTTAACTTGTACCATCTACCGCCTGCACATTTTGTATTTGCTCTGAATAAGAGTGTCTGCCAGAGGTAATGAATGCTCAGAGCTCTGCTCCGAGGTGGGCCCAGAGAGTGTGACAACTCGACCAGTCCACCTTGAGATGAATCATCACTCATTGATAATGTATAATAGCAGCATACAGAAATACACCATACGGAACACAACACTTACTGCTAAACATAATAGTCTTAAAACAGAAAGTTAGCTTTTTTTCCATTCCTGAACTGCAGATAAGAATAACACATCCAATCAGCATGGCAGAGAAGAGCCTTTCTCTCTGCTCTGTGTGCCGCGCGTATGAATGTAAGACAAGGTGATATCAGCGCTGGCCCTCGTTAAAGCAAGAAGACAGTCCTGACGCATGCTGGCTAGACGTGTAGAACAAACATGTCTATTAGTGGGAGGGGGGCAGCCTACAGAGGCTGGTTCTCTGCCAGGTCCAAATTGCTGCCTGAAAGTGTCTCCTTGCCATATGGGTTTTGCTGTAGAGTGCTGAATGGGACCCAGTGCAGGTTAAGATGTGTCACATTTAGCTGGGGATTAATTGGTGCTGGGAATGGACCATGCCATCTGTGCAATCAGTCTGTTCCCCGCTAGTCCCCACCCACCCCCAGCTCCTCTGTAGAGAGCTTGCGAGTTTTCCTCAGTGCTACCCCCCATGAAAAGATCAGCATGTGTGCCAATAATGGACCACAGAAAATCATCAAATTCATTATCTGGAAAAGTCATTTCTGTGTATCTCTTTCTCGTTGTGTTTTATATACGCATACATACACACATATATGCACACACACACACACACACACACACACACACACACACATATATATATTGATAGATGGAATATAATAGACATACTTATGTGTATGCATGTATATATATATATATATATATATATATATATGGATCAATATACATGTCCCCCCCATCTCTTTCTCTCTCTCTCTCTCTCTCTCTCTCTCCAGTCTCCTCTGTCAGAGCACATTATAAAGAGTGACCCTGACACGTTTTCTCCTGTCAATGTAAAAATCAAACGTTTCTGCCTCTCTTTGTAAGAACGCTGGGGCTGCATGAATGTGCTCGCTATGTGCATATTCAAAAGTCAGTCTATCAATGGGAGCTCATTTCTCAGGGTGAAATGGAATTCATTTTTTTCATTGTGTACTATACTAATCTTGCATGCCTGTGTATTTAAGTAGAAAATGGCTATTTGCAAGCATGTGATTTTTCAAAACTGGTGATTCTTCAAGGCTTTAGTCATGGCAAGCCTACGCAGATTTGACAAGAAAGTGGACAATAAAAAATGTTCATCATCTGCGATCTAATATTCACACAAAGACTGCTCTCGGGTCACTGTGTGTGGAGCAACTGAGAACTAGATTCTTACTGTATTCACAACCACTTGTGCGCAGCATAGCAGCCTGCACAATTCTATCAACGTCTAAAAATGCAAGTGTAATTGGAGCGCCTACTCACAGACATCAAATCTCGTTTAGATTGGTAGGTGTACAGTTATCAGGGTATAAGATGTACAGTAATTAGCTTTCAACTACTCATTCAACTGGTTATGAAATGGTGTTTTCAGTCATAATCAGTGACAAATGAGATATTTCAACAACTCAAAATTAATCTTTAGACACTTTTTAAGCATCTGAAATGAATAACCCAATGAAAAATTACATTTACACATTTTCCACAAAGTCAGATGTAAATCACATGTAGCAAATGCATTTTTGGTGTCCAAAGTGTGCTTTAGTTAGGAACTGCAGCTGAGAGGCTAATGTTGCTAACAAACACTATAATTAAATTATCACACAACCTGCCCACATGCTTTCCCTAAAAATATTGAACCAGAATGTCTTTCAATCTGCTCAAACCACATCCAGCTCCTCACAGACTTGTCAGTGTGGTTTAGGACACAGTATGACTTACTGCACATGATAAAAAGGATTCCAGCTCTACAACTATAGCTATTTCAGACATTACTTGTTATTCACAAGAGCTGGTATTCACAAATCAGCCCTAAACCACATCCACAAATCTGCACCTTATTGAAGATATGGATGCAGCAGAGAAACAACATTATAACTCCAAAACACCAAACAAGTCTGTACTAATCCGCTGCATCTGGGGTAAATAGAAAACTGCCTAAATATTATTTTTTGCCAAGCTATGTTATAGCTTATTTATTGTTTGTTTGTTTGTTTATTGTTTAAATATTTTTTAAATACTGATCTTTCAAATAAAAGTCTTTCACTTTTTGCCACTTAAAAAGACTGTTAGTTTTGATTTCAACACATGAATTACTACTGGAAAAGCTGTGGAATTCTGTTTCAGAGTCACTGGAGCAATTTAAAAGTTTACATGTCAAAAGCTATCTTAATTAGTCCTGACATAATTAGCCTGACCACGTTTTTATCACAGCAACTAATGGGCAAATAAGATCTTAGTCATACAGTTTAAATGCTTATAGCGTAGTTAGACAAGCAGCCTTAGTCAGACTAAGATCCAACCACTGATGTAAACATGGTTAATTAAAAGGGTTATAATGGCTTACAGCCTAATCTAGAGCCTAGAAGTTGATCAACACAATCTTGAACTGAAGATTGTTGTTAAGTAAATTGGCAAAAGTGTGCTTTCCAGAGGATTCATACATGTGGGCAGACATTGGGGACGGATGCTGGTCTGGATAAACATATGTGGATTTATTTTTTTTGGTCTTAGGCATGGTGGACTGGTTAATGACTTGTACAATGTGTTCTGTAAACAGTTGTAGGAAGACAGCTTCTGGACCGGACAGCTTCTGGTCTGGTTCATTCAAAAGCTAACACACTGAGGGGAGGGGAGTAAACAGATTCTGATCATACTCAGCAAGGTACAAATACACATCCAGGCTCTGACAGTGACTAATCAAAGTCGCTCTAGTGTGAGATCTATCCTTCCTTGATCATAGCACAGAACAATGACATTTTCCAAAGCGAGTCCTGTTTGTCCTTGTTGCATACAGCTCCTGCTGCAGGTTAATCGCATGTTATCGGTCCGCCAAGAGCTAAACTTCAAAAGTCAGCCTCTGCTATTTTTTTAAAACTGCGGGGTTGCAGAGGTTCCTCAGACAGAGAGGAGAATCTTTAGTTTTATTGTGTCAGCCTGACTCTCATCTCTGTTATGTCTTTAGGGGTTAGAGGCCACTTCCTGAAGACAAGGCACTGGAATTCTGACTGACAGAGCAAGCTATGATGCACCAACACAGCATCTGGCAACCTCAGTCCCACACAGCAAGATGTTATTGGAAAAAATGTGCCTTTTATACCAAAGTGACCGATAAAGTTCACAAATATCTCCTCCTTCCCTCGCTTCCCTCTTTTTTTCTACCTATCTTCGCCACTCTTTCACGGGAGTTCATATAGCCCTGTGGGTCTTATACCATCTCAATTAAACCTACAGTGCTTATAAACCTACAGTGCTTAGTTTATTGAAAACCTTGAACCTCCTCTTGAACCATTTTGAGCCAAGTCCTCCGTTGGATCAAAATGAGATGGTTTATGGCATGTCTCCTTTTGTTGTGTGCATTTTTCAAGAGGGTTTAAATAAATAAATTATGCCGTTTGCATAATTTGAATGGGAAGCATTTCCACCACCTAAACACACAGGGTCACACAAGGCCGTCATCAAGGTCACTGAAACCCATTCAAAGCATGATTAAATGCGGTTCTCATTACTGACCTAGATCACGTGGACCCACAGATAACAACAGCATGTTGCCTTGTATAGGCTATGTGTAGGCACACTGTAAATAAGACCATTATCATGACATTCAAGCGTGTTGGTCATAATCCAAAGCCCCTTCTCTTGTCGATGCCCTCTCCTCTATGGCTCTATTCTCCACAGCTCCGGTGTGGCAGCGCTCCTGTGGTGTTGACCCTAAGGACGGCTTTGTCTGCGGTAATAGGCAATGTGTAATAAGGAGCTGAACAGCACACAGCATGTTTACATGAGCAGTTCTCTCTAGCCAGCTCCCCTGGAAGTCCTAATGCAGCAGCGGCAGCAGGCAGAGGGGGGCCTGGCCTGATTGCTATTCAGCCTGGCAAAAGCTGGCCTCCCCAAAGCCCACTTCCTCAAGCGGCCCATGTGTGCTTTCAGAAATAGCTCATGATGCTTCAAGTAGGAAATTGAAAAAGTGTGGTAATCCCCCCCCCCTTCTATGCACAAGCACACTTACACACACACACACAGATACAGAGCCTCTCGAAAACACACACACTCACACCTCTCACACACAGAGCTATGCACGACTAAGAAAAGGATTATACTCAGGCTTAATTCCTCCTCCTCCTCCCCCCAACTGGTGGTTGAAGTTTCAAACTGTTTGGGGATCTCTGTGCCAGATGACCAGTTAGAGAGAGAGGGAAATGGAAATTGCCTGCTACCACAACTCTGATGGGCTAAACTGATCCATCTGTATTATTTCTTCTCTCTCCCGCTTTTCTGTTTCACTCTCTTTTTGTGATCTTTTTCTCCCTGATCTCCACCCTCCATCCCTTTCTCTCTCTCTCTCTCTCTCTCTCTCTCTCTCTCTCTCTCTCTCTCTCTCTCTCTCTCTCTCTCTCTCTCT
>JBBIGA010000007.1:12635533-12674235 GCA_037576975.1 Alestes dentex
CTAACACACACACACACACACACACACAAACACACACACATATATATATATATATATGTGTGTGTGTGTGTGTGTGTGTGTGCGTGTGTGTGTGTACGTGCGCATGAATCTTACTCTTTCAGAATATACCAAAATCTCTGCAGTCAAATCAACTTTATCTATATAAAATCCACTGTCAAAATGTATCAATAATACACTATGAAAGGGAAAAAAAGAAATTGATTCTAAATGGCGGCAGAAAGTGATTTTTCTCCACCCACTACCATCATCTCTACACTGACAAAAATTTATGCAAATAATTGCGCTTCATGGGAGAAGCTTCCATGAATATTCAGATCAATCTTGTGGCTTTTGTTTTGGGTGAGGGAATCCATCCATGCATATCCTAAAGTCATATAGCTACCTTCCACAGCAATACATCTCCTGTCAGCGCTGAATGGGGAAGGTCAAGTTTTCATTTGTTAGATCAGTGAGGACTGCCGATCAGCCCCCTCTCACACATGTCACAGTGCGGTGAGAGAGCTTCATTCTGCGCCAGTCTCACCCAATCATAATCAAAATCCATCATCTTTACATGCAATGGAGCAGAGGAGGGGGAAATAGCTATGGTACTGCACAGCTGACACATCCTACTCTCTCTCTCTCTCTCTCTCTCTCTCTCTCTCCCTCTCTCTCTCTTCCCCCTCCAGCACATTTTTATTCATGTGTGCTGAACACAGACAGGAAACATCCCATTTCTGAAAAAAAGCAAAGGAGGAAAAAATGCAGAATACAGTGTGGTGTGCATGGCAAACCCATTACACCATGTGTTTGTGTACGTCTGTGTGTATCATAGGAGTGGAGTGCCCATTTAAATCAAGGTTGAGTGCAGAAATAAGCCTCCTGGCTCTACAAATGCAAAAAAATGTATGAATAGAAATACATAAACATATATGGCTGGCACTGAGCTCATCTCTGTTCTGGAATAGGGTGCATAATGAATGTGCAGGACAGGCAGCACTCTGGCCCTCATGAATGTATAGTATTGGTGCTGATATGTGGGCTTCTCTTGTCCATTGTCGTACAGTTTCTTCACCTCATCTCTCTAGGAGCTTCCCTTCACTGACTGAAAGAACCTGAAGTGTCTGTATGGACCCCTGTAAAAGGGCCAAGACACTAAATAATGAGACCCACCTCCACCAACTCTTCCAGTACACAGGTCTGTTGACAGAAATAAGCTGAGCAGGCCACAGATGCACAGAACAGACGGCAAGGGCCATGCATCACATTTATATCCAGACCTATTCCAAAAAAACCCCCAAAAAAAACAGGTTGGAACCACTGTACATCTTCAAAATGTGGTTTACTTTTCGCCCCAACCACCATATATGAAAATAAAATCATTTTCTTTTTAATAAATAATTAATTTTAGAATTTTTTAGTGAAATCAGGGTCGAACATACAAAACACATCATCCTTATCCGCCACTATAATCAAGAGATTTTTCTGCAAACGACGAGGCAAACAGGACAGACGCCAGCATGCCATTAAGCAGGTGGGTGTAGAGTGCCATTATTTCTTTTTACGCCAATTAAACACGGCACATCTTCAAGAGCTCTGCCAAAAATAAGCACTCAGTAAATATGTTCAGGCAGAAAACTTTTGGTTTGGTAGGGTCTGTCTGAGGTGGGGATGAGTAATTAGAAATAGAATAATAGCTTCCACAGTGAGCTTGCCTCACGAGTAAATAAAGCAGAAGCTCCTCCACGATAACATAAGAAAAACCGCACTGATATTCGTGGCCTTTGTAGCTTCTCAAAGGTACACAGAAAACAAGTAGAGGGTGTGAACAGAGTATTTAAAAACGCTGTATTATAGATTAAAAAAAAAGTAAACAACAACCCACACTCTTAAAAATACAGCCCCCACACCTCCACACAGGGTTCTTTGAACACAGCACATTTAAAAACAATTACTATAGATGTAATATCTCTGCATACTGTACATCAGTATAAAGCTATTTTAAAGGATTCTTTATGCGATGCCAAAGAAGACACATATTTTAATGTAACCAGCATATGTGAGCCTGAAAAACCTTTTTAAAGATATAAAGAACCTTCACATGTAGGGGGTCCTTTACCAGTTTAAGGGTTATTCCAAGAAAATGTGTCCGACAATGGAGACACTTCTAACTTTCAAAAGCTTCTCCACACTCAAAACTTTTACAAACATTGTTCTTTAGGACTCTTTGTGACAGTCTTTTAAAAAACTTTTATCTTTAAGAGTGCATCTCCATACCTTCAATAGACTTTTGGTAGCGTTTTATGCTCTGTTGTAGTTTATTCAGCTTTTGCGAGGTTCATTTATCTGTTCAATCATGTAAATGTATTATTTTTTGCAGAATAAAATACTTTGAATGAAAACAATGCAAATTATTTATCAGTTAAATCATCTAAACATATTGTTTTTTGCAGCATGGTGTCTGTTTCTTGTTAAATCGGCATTGCTCTCTCATGTTCAGCCTAAAAATTCCAGTCCGCCCTTTGCATGGCTGGAGCACGAGAAGAGCCGAAGGCTAAAGTGGTGAACCAAATACCAGCCTGAGGTGGCACCAGAGGTTGAGAACACAGAGAAAGGAAGAGAAACACACACACACACACACACACACACACAGAAAATCGACAATGAGATGTGTTATTCATTCTGGAATTAACAACGTGCTATTCAGAATAAGCTTGTTAGCCAGATAATGTAGAGCCAAGGAAATAAAGCGCCGAGGTCTGGGAGGGTGCAGCCAGAGCAGAGCGGAGCGGCGGGATAATGGGAGCTCTTACAATCTGCTGGCTGATTAATCAAGCTCTGCAGTAGCGCTCCTGAAACACAGCACACACACACACACACACACACACACACACACACACATGCTCATGCTTAGAACACACTCTCTTGCTTTGTTCAAGCAGCCACAGGCACGTTCCACTATAAACTACGCTGCCGGAGTTACAAAGCCTCACGCACCCTGCACTTTACCTCTATGCAGGGACAAGTAATGAATCTGGCACAGAAAAATAAACAACTTGTATATCTGAAGGCTGTGGGAATAAAAAAGGAAACGTGTGAGAGGGGGGTAAAGGTTGGGCAAGTGTGTGATTCAGATGGAGCAGTAATTCTTTAAAGGTCTCAGATTTATTTTGGAGAAAGCACATCTTTGTTCTAAGGGTGAATCTCAGAGTGTTTTCGATAATGACCTAAAGTTGGTCCTATGGAGCGATGCCACTTTGGATTCCCTGAAGAACTTATCGTGGTCCTTAGATGGTCCTTAATAGAACCATTTTCGTAAATGCAATCCACAAGTGTGTTTAGAGAACCTCTGTGTAATGTAAAGATTCTGCATTCAATTAAGTTTTTTCTTTCACCTAGAACTGTATGCTCAATACAAGACCCTTTCAAATCTTTATTCTTTAGAGAGTAGCCTTTCGGAGCCTTTCGCCTGAGCCAGTGCAGAGCAAGGAAAATGCCAGCAAGATAGTCAAATGAAGCAGGCCTGATTGGATTGTCATTGATTATTTCAGCAGCCCTGTGTCCACTGGCTAATGCATGATGGGAAGGGTGCTGACCCCACAAGCTGGGGCCATCAGTCTATGCTAACAGAAAAGGGCAAAAGTGACCACATTCAGACCTGTAAGAGTTTTAGTGCGCTATAATGTCATCTGACAGATCGTACTGTGGAGATCCTCACTAATTCTCACTTACTCTTTAAATTAAATTAATGGTTCCTGACTTTGACATATAGTTCTAAAAGAAATATTTCATTGGTATAAAACCTGTATATTATGTGAAGGTTCTTTTAATATCTAGAGTAATACAGAAAATACTACAGGGCTCCTATAAAACTCATAGTAACAACAGATGCTGCACAAGTATTATGAAAACTATATTATGTGGAAGCAAAAAATACCGTATGTTATTACGAAGCATTTTAGAATACTACATACATTTCGTGGTTTCTCTCATAGAGTTACTAAGTACTTTTTGTAAGGGACACTTAAGGGTTCATTGCAAATCCTCACATATTAAATTCACAAAAATGGTTCGGTAAAGAATCATCCACACAAAGTAAACCAGAAGCATCACTCCTTGAAACTCTTTTGGTACCTTTTATGAACAGTACTGACGGTTATTTGTGTGATTTTGCCAGAAAGAAAATAAATAATTCCAGTAACTTGGTTAGTGTTAGAGATGCTGGACACACTTTTTTTTTCTTTTGTTTTTTTCAAGCTGCATTTATAAAGCAGAAGGGGTCTGTGATTATGCATCTCCCTTTGTCCCTGCAGTGATTTCCAAAAGCCTCTTGCTACCCTCTGTGCCCTTACACAGACCCCCAACAGCTACAGGCCCAGATGAAGCAGCGCCCGTCCGTGCGGAGAGGGACTCGGCTGCGGCCGCAGCAGCAGCAGGGAGAAAAGCTTTAGGACAGACAGGCTTTTGCTGGGAGAGCCGCTCCGCTTGGCCCAGTCACGCCTGCAGGCTGTGGGCTTTTGCAGGCCGCCTCGAATGCAACAGAGCCAGAGCCGGTCCAGAGCAGAGAGGGCACTGTGCCAACCAACCAGAGGCCATCACCCATACAAGCCAAGAAAGGGCAGAAAGAGGGGGAGTACAGGACTGGAATAGTGAGAGCGGAGAGTGAAAAACTCAAGGAGGGAATGTGTAGGCCTACGTACTGGCCATGCAAATGAGGGGCCCAGCAAGTATTTTACTTTGGCAAAACTTTCTTGAGCTAAGTATGAAAAAAAAGAAAAAAAGAGAAAAAGAGGTCAAACTGAGTTTTCGCTGTGAATCACTCAAGAAGTTTTGATTGGTACACAGTTCTAGTCCTCAACTGAACAAGTATAAAACACCATAAATGAACTATGAAACAAATCCTCCCGGCAAATTACGATAGATTTACAAGGCTTGAGAGGGGGCACAAAGCTGCAAACCTATATGTCTCAGAAAAGCAGTGAGTGGTAAATAGTAATATGTCAGCATGGTTGGCACCCTGTGGTGAAATCATGGCTTGATGCAAGAGCAAAAGAAAGCCCATGCTTTCACTCACTCTCACTCTCACTCTCTCTCTCTCTCTCTCTCTCTCTCTCTCTCCTTCCTTCTCATACTCTTTAAATACACTCTGACAGTGAGTGTTATTTAAAGAAGTCCAATTATGCATAATTCTCAACATAATTTGTCTATCCACTTTCATTAACTTGAGTTTATATTTAAAGGAACTTGGGATGAGGAGTGACAACAGTCTGCCCGCATGCAGAGGTGTGTGTGTTTTTGAACAGGCCAACAGCGCCCTCTAGTGTCCACCTGCTCTGCTCAGAGAGGGAGGGGGAAAAAAAACATTGCTTCTTGCATTCAAGGTGGTGGATAAATGCTTTGTACTGGCAAAATTGCTTTGTGTTGCCTTTATGCCATACAGCTAAACAGATGAACAAAATCCAGCCCACATGCAAATTGCATTTCCTTGGCCTTTTAAAAATGCCTATTGCTATGAAGCTGTTGCCCCTGGCAGAGCTGAGCAGAGATGTTTGTTTTGTAAAACGGGGTGTATCTATAGACAGCAAACCACAGGTTTTTCTCTCTTTCTCTCTCTCTTACACTCTTTTTCTGCAGCTCTTTTAAGTAGGTATCAAAGTGGTTTTCAAGCATGAGAAAAGGGGCACTGATGGCTTCAGTGAGCAAAAGCGTTGTGTATGCTAATTAGGAACTGGAGGGTGCACCTGCCAGATAAAAAGCCAGAATTCAGATACAGGTTGTTGTTTTAAGACTGCTGACTTGGATAATGTATACATTCCATACAACAAACTTACTTCAAAACTCAGGGTTCATGACAGTGTTTGCTTGGTGAACTATCTGATGAAACTCATTGGATTTTAAGCAGCATTAGAGTTCAGTTTAGGCTTAGGATTAGGTTACAGTTAGCGTTAGTAGAATAAATTGCTTTATTACTCTATTCTAATCTATTACTATGACAACCTAAAGTTCAGTTGTATTTGAAAGACATGTAGCTGTAGTTGTAAGTAAAAGAGTGTATCTGTAGCGTTCATCTGTAAAACATCTGCAAGAGACCACCAAAATACAAAATCTACAGAAACATCTAAAGCATAAAAAACAATTTAAAAAGCATAAAAATATCAACTACGTCAAAAAACAACGTATTTTACATAATCGCATCTTTAATTTACAGCAGGGGTGTCAAACTCTGGTCCTGGAGGTGCTGGTGTCCAGCACAGTTTGATGGTTCTCCTCCTCAGACACATTCACTAAACCTGATGATTAACTGGCGAGGTGAACCAAGTGTTTCTGAGCAGGAAATCGTCAAAACGTACTGGACCATGACCCTCCAGAACTGGAGTTCGACATCCCTGATTTACAGTGTAAAGTGTAGGTGTGGGCATCAAGATGATGCTTCAAAACTTACGTTCAAGTTCTCTCAAGACTGCCATCAACTGCCTGTTTCGAAGTGATATATAACTTTATTAAAGGTGCAATCTGCAGTCATAAGTGGGGTCAGTGAGTGGGGTCAAGGCCTGGTTGAAGCCGTGTAGGAGCTAAGTTTACACAGTATTCAGTAGTACTTTTCAGTAAGCAGCAGTTGGAGCAGCTGGGGTGATGCGAGGGTGTAAGACATTGGGGGAGGATGATGTTATGTTCAGTTTAAGGTGAGAGATTGTGACGGCCCAGTTCTAATATGTATAAGTGCTTTGTTTTTTTCAAACCTGCTGTAGGTATTGAGCTTATCGGGAAAAAACTAGGTCTGTGTGTTCACAGGCGTGGAGGAGGTGTCTTTTTGTTTGTGCAGATGATCTGAAAGCCCGAACACAAGAGCCGTGTTTGTAGCCAAATCATTGCTGATTCCTATGATTTTCTCCTGGCTCTTCTTTTCTAAGTTTACACTTCTCACGTTCTAATCTTCGTCGTTTTCAGTGGCAGTGGAGGCAATGTATAGCCTCTACAGAAGCACTATTGAGCAGATATAGCCTGTATACACTTCTCATTCTCATAATAACATATCTTTATTACGATATTAGAATCACCAGTTCAACAGTCACTGAAGCTGAGCTGTGTGTGCATACATGTATTGTCTGCATAAACATGCACAGTATGTTTTGGGAATGATCTTCTAGCAGAAAAAAAGCATTCCGATTTGAAATAGGGAGAATAAATAGGGACACCTATAATGAAGCTGAAATATTGAGTTGTCCCGAGTTGACACGATATCAGCTCACCCTGACAGGCCACTGAGATCAGCCCTTACATTCCTATATGGTCCACTTCCTGGAGCAGACTATGCATAGACTGATTTACAGTTTAGCTGGCTCGTCTTTTCCGTTGTGAAGTCGGGCAGTTAACCAGCTGCTTTTATCTGGAAAGCTCCTCTGTTAAGCTAAAGTAGTTAAAATAACCCATGATAATAACAGAGGAGTTGGGATGGTTCCTCTCCAGTTGCATAATTGGTTCCACCAGCTGCTGGTGTGTGTTTGTGTGTGTGTGTGTATCTCAGTGAGAATGACAGAGGAGAAAACAGAATGGTTTATGGTTTATGGCCTGGTAACTGTTTTTTTTTTTTGTTGTTGTGGTTTTTTTGGCACTTCCAGAACCAGGCTTATTTCTCACGTTAAAACCTGCTACTCCTGCACAATTAAAGTAAAGGCTGCATATTTCTAATACATAATTCACGAGCATGTGAGTGTGCATGCTAATGAGTTAATGTATTCTTGCTGCTGTTGCAATTAAGAGAGTACACTCAGTAATGGAGGACAGAGTGTGAATGCCAGGCTGTTTCTGAGAGGTGGTTGGAACTGTCACTCCCCAAAACCACCCCTCATTACAGCTACTTAGATTTAAGAGAATATGCAGTGCTGGAAATATTTGTGAAACAAGAGCAGGCCTGGTGACTCAGAGGAGCAGGTTTTCTCACAATTCATCATTCACGACAGGATGCACACCGGGTGAAAGATTTCTTTTAGGCTGAGCATTGACTGCATAATGTATAGGTCATATGAACAAACACAACAGTAATAATAACGCCAATGGCTGTCCCAAACAATTGCATTTTTCCCCCTCGTTTTCTTCCAGTTGACTCATTGCCATTCCCTTGAAAAAAAAAGGAATCTTGTCACATTAACATATGTTTAAGTTGTTTTTTTCCTCTACAAAGTTACTAATCCTGAGATATGAGGTTTTACTATGAAGGTGACAAATTGTTAGATTCAAGAAAGCAAAGATATGCATCCAACAAACGAGTTAATGAGCAGCTGAGTGGAATCATATCTACGTTGGCCTTCAGGATACAAGACAGAAACAAGATTCCATTTAAAAGCTTTGATTTATGAATGACGAGTCTTTGGATGCACATGCTGGATCGCACATGACAGTCAGTTCATCTGGGAGCTGACTGATTGGGTTTCTCTTGTGGTGTGTGTTTCATCTTAGCAAAAGTGTTTGGATTTGAAACCTCCTGGCACACAGCATCCATTTTGCATGCCGCAAGCCCACATGCCGACCTGCCGCAAGGAGTCCATTTATCTACTGTACCTCGTGATTACTATCATTTATACCCACTCTTCCTCACACACACAAACTGTTATTATTAGAAACCTGCCGCGATAATCACAGGCATGCCAAGAAATCACTATCCATGAATTCGTTTTCCCTCTTGGTAACAGGGACTCCGAACGTGGAAAAAGAGAAACGGAGCAAGATAGAGAGGCGAGGGAGAGAGGGAGCGGGAAAACAAGAGGGAGCGCCTCTGCTCATGTTCAGTGTTTGTATTTTAGTGGCTCAGAATCAATCTGTCCCTCTGGTTTATCCCCCCTCCCCACCATATCAGGCCATGGTCTCTTTCACCTACCATCATCCATCACGAGCCCCCAACAGCTCGTACATGCAGGGGGTCAATCTCACGTTTTCCTGACCGTGTCATCGCCGAGCGAGAGCCAGTACCTCCGTGCTCCAAATCCGGCCCAATCCGACAGGCCAGAGGAGGGTTTAGCCCACTAATGAATCCAGTCTGAACCCGCAAACACAGGTAGGCCTCCCAGGTCACCCGCCCATAATTGGATAAAAGATAATCCTCAAAAGCCATTACCACACATGGCCTGATATGAAAAATCACAGCCAAGCCATCACCATGAGATGTGCATAATTAAGCCGCGGCACACTTCAGATGCCCAAAAGAGCTCATTTTAATTCAACATTAAGAATTAATTTCCACTAAAACACTTGTGGAGCAGGAAAGCAAAGCTCAGTGTGATTAGATTTATGGCCATGCATGGAGACAAATGGAAGGCAAAGTTTTACAGGCATTTGCCCCTCGCACTCTAAACCGACACTATCCCCCTCTCACTTTAATCAGAAAACTAAATGTTGGCTAAATGCCGGCACAGAGTTCTCATAAGAAACAAATTTGTATTAGAAAAAGTCCCCCTGTTTCATGAATGAGGACTGCTGATGTTCCCGACTGATTTCACTACCAGAATAATAGCTGGTAGAAAAGGTACAGCTACTGGCAAATCGAATTGGAGATGCATAGACCAAATACTACTTCACAAACGACATCCTCCTGAGAATGAACTAACGTTATCTGTTCCCCAGTTTTGCAAAGCTCTCAGCAAAGGTCCAGAAAACTAGACTGTCTATCAGACAGGTTAACGGACGCACACTCTGCTGAAATCTGAATGCGAGCGCCGCGCTTGAGAAAATCAGATGTTTACTATGTATTTCAATTCGCATTAGTCTCAAATGTCTGGTCACAAGGACAAGAGGTTCAACAGTTGTGGAGAAACTTGTGGGGGGTGGGGAGGGTTCATAGCCCATACTCCAAACATTCGTTAATTGCTTCAGCAACTAATCTGGAAAACAATTATTGTTTGCAAGGCAAGTGCCTTCAAGTTCAGCAGGAACAATGAGTAACTATAATGCGAGGGGACGTGTGCACACAAATATCTCATAAAGCATGCAGCAGCAGCAAATGAGGTCATGATGGCCACAAGTAATTGAAGGTTTTAAAAAATGCAAGCGATACAGCTGCTGGGTCTCTCTAAACTGTGATAAGAGAGCACGCAGCTCATCCAGATGCTGTGTACACGTTGACAGCGAGATACACAGTGTGGTGCTGGGAGTTTTTGATTTGTTTTTAACACTTACAACGGTTTTGTGATATCTGAAGTCTGCATTAATAAATATAAGGAACTCTCACTTCATGTAGAAGAAATGACTTGAATTTTTTTTTAAATTAATTCAAAGAAAACCTTGCATGAAATAGTAATAATAATAAAGAGGAAGGGGTTATTCGCAGAGGGCTAAAAGACAACTGAGAGATAATCATATAAAAATGAAATCAAACAAGAACACCAAAGCGGGGCAGGAATATCTTTGTTAACAGGGGGCATTTTTGTCATTTTGTCGAAGGGGGCAGCGGTTCCGTTTTCTCAGCAGGGCTGTCCTTTTCTCCTGGGGTAGGCTAGTTGCACTTGATTTAAAGGAAAAAACTGATACAAATACTGATACGGAAAATCTTTTTCCATTAATAAACTGTTGACAGGCATTGTACATCTTTTACACCATTTAAAATCTGTCTGCCTTTCACATTATGTGTACATTACATGATGAATAGATCCATAGAAAGGTCCGAAATTACTTGGAGTATAAATCTTTTTACCTTATATTACATGAAAAGTTAAGAACGCCTTGAAGTGTAGAAAATGGAAGGTGGCCATTTTGTCGTAACAGTAATGATCTGTATACATGCATGATCCGTGGGTCTGTCCTCTCATAAGGCAACACTGCTGAAAGATCACAGTGACTCGGTGAGTCAGAGGGGGGTTGGCTCAGTTATTGATCCAATAGAGCAGGAAGGGATGGTGCGATCACTGCTGTAGTGATTATGCACAGACTGATATCCCCCTCACTTAGCAGCTTCATGTTTTCATCAGGCCTCATTAAAAAACAATGCTGGAGTGAGCCTATCTTGCTGTTTGCTGGTTGACTGCACCATAAAAGCCAGGACCTCATCACTCCCAATTGAGTGATAAGCCCACACACAAATTGGAAGTGGTTTGATTATCCCCTGCTGTAGATAAAAAAAAAAAAAAATCCTCACCTCCTCTGCCTTTCTCACACTCACTCACTCTCCCTCCCTTCACTCTGTGGCCGTGCACACATCCTCCTGCGATACTTTCAGCTGGCACCTCACCAAAAGCTGCAGCCAAGGCTCAGCAAGGCCCTTTCAGAACACGACCTGCAAGGTGCACACACACTCACAAACATACACACACACACACACACACACACACACATATACAGACTTCCATGACAAACTGACAGTGTGAGGTCCACTCACAAATCCTAAAGTAGTTTAAAGCCCCCAGGCAGCGTGGTGTGTGCATAAATTAAGCAGGACAAGGGAATTAGACGGCTTTGTTGTTGAATGCTAACATTAGTGGGTTTCTCCAGCACAGAAAATATGGCTTGAGGGCTGCTGTTCTTGCACTGTGAGTCACGAAATAGGTTTGAAGTAGCAAGCACCTTGCAAAGCACCACAATTTCATTACCTGGCCACGCTAAAGCGTATTTTTCCAGTTTTTCTAATCTTATACTCTTGTGCTCATGTTTATGATTGATTTGTCACATCTTATACTTGAACTGTAGTTTCATTAGTCAAGTTCCTAGCAGAGATATAACTGACACATGATGCATCTGTACACCTGCTAGATTGTGGACAACAAAAAAAAAAAGGAATTGTGGATTTTTTTTAATCTTTTATCTCTCTTTGGGGCCACACCATTGTTACCAAAACACTGTGTTATTGCAATAAATAGGAGGATATGAATGTAAACCTTTGTCCCTGTATTTCACATTTATGGTAAATTGATTTAAAAAAAAAACATCTTTGACTTGCCTGGAAATGCTACAACTAAATGCTTAAACAGAGCTTGTGCAAGAGGATCCTCCCAAAACAGGCTCAAAACATACAAGGCTTTCTCCTCCCTTTTTTGTTTGTTTATTGGCTAAATCAGATGGAGGCAAGTCAGACTTTGTGCTGCAGAGAGAGGGGCAATCAATGGCAGTTGATGAAGCCAAATAAAGGCTGGGCATTTACGGTCATCCAGCATGGTCTACAGCATTTAATGAGAAAATCACCTGTCAGAGATACGTACTCCTTATTCATTCATGAAGGGCTCTTTGTAAGGGGGTGGGGTCACTAGAAGGGTCTCAGGAGATCAAATGTTGTTCTCAGCAGCCACATCAATGAACAAAAAAAAAAAACCATTGCTAAATATTATAGCTCTACTCCAATCATTTTCTTAGTTATGAATTTTTGATGTATGGCCCTAAGAGTAATTTACATGTATTCATGTTAACAGTGGTTGTTAAATGTTTTACAGTATGTTTTTTTCCTGAACAAAGAATCTTTCAAAAATATCAAACATTAATATTTTCACTAGATTTCACTTTCATACAACTTAAATGCTTTGAATATCCATAGCATTTAAGATTTTTTAAAGGATAGCAGTACTTATTGCTTATGCATATATATTACTCATAATATATTTGAAAATGGCTACTCTTTTGCAGTTTTCAAGGGCAAAAATTTCTAAACGAATTTCTGACATCACCAAATAGAAAACAATTAAGTGAGTCGGGGATAATCACATCTTAAGACAAGTTTGGGTTTTATTGCAAAATGGATTGCAACAAACCCAGAAGTTTGTAAAAGAGTGCAATCATAAATCATTTCATCATTAAGCATTAAGCATGTGTGTAGTGAGATCACTGGACCCTTCTCTAATGGATAAAGCATAGAGGAAGAAGCCAACTGTCACAGGACAGCCTACACTAATGGAAAATTTGCTATTTCGATTTTGGTTGAGTAAGGAATATGATCTCACTATCACATGAGACTGCTTAATAATGATATAATGACAATGATGATTACACAATGGATCAAGTTTATCCGATTCTGACGAGGCCATTTTAAATCATGGCTAGCAACGAGTAGCGGGAGCAAGGGGAGGGTGCTTATCCTTATGAAAACACTGAGCATACTTTGACAGAGTGTTCTCTGAGCATCTGAAAGATCCATTCTGTAAAAAAAAGTGTGCACACCTGCTCATGTCACATTGGATATGTAAAATAAATCCAGATTAAGTGGACTGGGAACATATGACTATGCCTGAGCAGGCCTTGGGAAGGATGGGGCTAGTGACAGATAGTGTGAGGGGCTAGCATGACACAAGAATAAGGGAATGAACACATAAGACAATATCAAAACAATAAACATTCTTTTCACTGTGTCCTGGGCAAATGTACTATTCATCAGACTAAAGGTCAGACAGATCTATCCATATTCATATCGCAAACTGTATCACATCACAACAATACTTGATATAAAACACGAAAAACAGTATTTAGAAACGTACATTGTACATCTGGACACCGGAGGCACCAGAGGTCAAGCAACTGCAGTTAGAAATTACAGCTAGCTGTAGTGCTAAAATACTTCAGGGGGCCTAACCCTGCTACTGACGAGTTCTTCTCTAAGCAGACATTGCAACTTCATTGCTGCAGCCATTAAAGTGTTACTCAATTCCTCAAGCATCACTGAAGACAGGCTTCAGTGCTTCCCTGTGGTTTTTTCCTTTCCCCTTGAGCCTGTTGCGGAGTGACAGGCCTTTAAGAGCTGTCTGCCTCCATTAACTTAATGGAAGTTTGTTGTTTTTTTTTTTAAATAATGGTAATTTTCTCTTATTGTTTACATGCAGCTGTGAAACACACATCACATTTATTTACTGCCATTGTGTCATGGTTGAGTTTTTATATATATATTTTTTATTAAAACATATATTTACAGCTGATGTGAGAGAAGTAGAACCAATGGTAATCAACAGCTTAAAGCATTCTGTGATAAACATGCAATTACTCTGCTTACAACTACTCTACAGGAGGCTACAGTCTGAAAGCTGCAGCAGAAGGCTGCAGTTATTCCCCCAGGGAAGAGCTGAAGCACACTGCAGGTCGTGTATGCATGCTCTCCATTACTAAACAACAGTGGTGTGCAAAATGTTAACATTTCAGAAGTGCCTGCTCAAAAAGTGACGTCTGTGATGTGGGTTTAATTTGTTAGGAACTCTTAATATATGTTTTGCGCTCAAGTTTAAGGGTATAATGCTGAAATTGCCAAAGCATTTGTAGTTACTTGCTTTTCTAATGCCTGAACAGTATTTGTCACCAACTGTTATGACAATAAAGAAAGGGGTTCAGATTAATCAATTCCCAAATTGAGTTAAATTTCACTTTAACAAGAGAAATTGTGTGTTTAGAGGAAAGCTGAGTTCAAAACGTGGGTAAACACGCAATACAAGAAAAATACTATATTGCTTTTGTTTTACAGTTCCAATATGCCTTGGAATATATGGAATATACGATTTTTGACTTGCACTATTATCCCAAATTATTATTAATTCTGTTGGTTTGTGTGAATGTCATAATTCACCGAAGCACCTGAGGAACAACTGGGATTGGTCAGGATGCCCAAAGCTCATAAGAAAACCCTCAGTGATTGGTTAGACGCTCATACGTCCCCAAACTTCGACAGTCTTCAATGTCTGGCAGACCGTTTAGTGTTGTGGCCCCCAAAATATGGAACTCCGTCCCACAGGATCTTCACAATGCCTCCTCTCTTGCTTCCTTCAAAACTCGACTGAAAATGGGTCTTGTCTCAGTGGCATGCCTCTTCTTGGTCCTGCTTTCTTTTTGTTCTTTCCTGCTCTTGTACTCTGCGTTGTTGTAATTTGGACTGTTTAATGTTTTTGTCTACTACGGTCTGCCACATACTGTTTTCATGTCAGAACTACTTTGTAAAGCGACCTTGAGTTTGAGAAAGGCACTGTATGAATAACATGATTTGTTTAGAATATCAATTCAGAATATCAAAAAATTATTTTATGCATGTTGCATCCTTCTGTGATTTCAGTGTAACATTTAACAATGTTTTATGCAGCCCTAGTCCGTAGAGTATATGAATACTCATTATCATAAAGTACATGATCATAGAGTACATAAATACTCATCCTGACACTCACACACACACACATAAGAATCACATGACGCAGAGTCTCCTCAAGCTAATTATTAGTACAGTTATGACATGCAAACAAAGTCTTGTTATTGTATTTGGCACAGCACAGCATCTGTTGGCATGTAAATAAGGCCAGGCTGGAGAGCAGTGGTCGGGGTGGGGGAGAGATGTAGGGGATCAGCCAGACTGAACTGCCACAGGCTGTTTGTATATCCGCTCTGTGCTCTATGCTGCGGGTACTTGGCTCTCTGCCAAGGAGCAGTCCTGGTGGAAATGTAACATGCACATATCTGGGCTCGTGCACGCATCTCAGTAGCCTTCAGAGTCTGCATGAGAGAACGGATACACCGCACCTTTTTGTATAATCATAAACACTGCTGTTGCAGTGACTGAACAAAAGGAGGTCTGCAGGAAGCTTCTCTCAGTACAAGTCCAACTCACACCCTTAGTGGGTTGGAGGACAGAAACTTAAGGCTTAATTCTGAGGTGAGAAAAGCTTTTTTCCCACACCCACTCAACAGAATTACCCAAGCATCCCTCTACACCCTAAACCCAATCCCACAAAAGCCTCGAGTTTACATCAGAACAATCTCGCCTCTCAGCTTTTATTTCATCACACCAGGCCAACGTCTACCATACCTCCCCGGTCCAGTTCTGATGATTATGTGCCCATCGTAGACATTTCCTTGAGTGGACAGCAGGAGCACTTTGTGGCCACGTAGCCCAATTTAGACCAACACTTTTCTATCACAGTCAGGATTAACACTGTGCTAGCTCTTCGGTGAGAGCAGACCAAACAGACTGAACTTTACTCCTCTTGCACATTAATGAGCCTTGGGTGCCCATGACCAAGTCACAAGTTCACTGATTGCCCTTCCTTGACCACTTTTAGTGGGTACTAAGCGCTGCATGAAAAAAGAACAAGGACAATGCAAGCCTATGGAAAGGGTGCCATCTAGTGGTAGCCTACACAAATCACTTTCATCGTTTTTTCTGGGGGCTCAGTCTGTGGTCAGTTAGAGAGGATCGTTTTGATATTATTTTTGATAGCTCAAAAAGTGTGGATCTCATTTCTCATTTCCAGTGACTGTCCTTGCAGAACCCAGACTTATATGAATAAGCGAAAGGTGGCAAATTTGCATCCCTGGCAGCACGGCAGAACCTTTTATCTTATTTCGTGTTTCTTCCTGTTCTCATCTACTCAAAAACACGAGGGAATCAGAACGTGCAGATACTTTTTTCACAGCACTGTGTGCCTAGGCCATTTCACAAACACCACATTAAAATGAGCAGTGTCCTTTATTACATTATCTTAAAACCTCATTGAGAGCATTTGCTAGAGATGTACATGAGGTGTGAAAGACCTCTTTTTGAAAAGAAAGGGGAAAACAAAAAACTACATTGCATGTAATGACCCCATTAATTCTGAACGGTACAATGAGTTACAGCATTTTTAAATGAACATATTCATGAATAATACTAAAGAAGAAACCTCAGTTGCAGAGACCATTTACTGGCACTGACAGACCAAGTGAAGACAGTCTAGTCCAGACTACAAACAGGAACAAATGGTGGACATTCTTCACCAAAAGTGTAGCAGAAGGTGCAATTAAAAAAAAAAAAAAAAAAAAAAAAAAAAAACCCCCCACAAATAAACTGAAAGGCACCAACAGCTGTTGGGTCCTCAAATATGCTCAACAGGGCATTTCCAATACCAAACACCAACACAAAATTTCATAGCATTTCAGGATTTTCAGGATATAGACTAGTGGTACCAAATAATTAAAACTGAGGTTTAATCACATGGTCATTGATTGATGACTTAAACCTCATGACTAATCAGAGTCTTTGTATAGCATTTCAACAACTAGAACCAGCTATTTTCATTAGGGTGGACCAAAAATAATTAAAAATTGTTGAATTGCAAATCTGGGTCAAATCATTCCCTTAAAAACTGTATCCTAAAATACTATGAAAAAAGGAGGAAAAAACCTCAGAGAATATTCACAGATATAGCATTCCTGTCAACTGGATCGAATTCAAATGACAGACACACCTCTGCCACAAAGTTCATCCAAAAACTCTCACCTGAGCAAGCTACTATGTAGTAGAACCTGTGTTACCACCTCACATCTCTATCAGTGTGGATGCTTATAGATATGTACACATTTATCTATATGCAGATTCTATAACTCCCTATTTACATCCTTGTACAGACACATTTAAGGTTTTTTTGGGGGGGGTACGGGTGGGGCAGGGGGGGTTTAAGATGTCCAGCGCCACCAGGCCACCTTTGCTCTATCCCATACTGCTCCAAGAGAGTCCAAAGCTGGACGCACATCCAAGATGGAAAATTGATATGTGTCTTTGTCAAGGTCTCCTTCATAGTAGTCGATCACGTATCGGACTTCTTTTCCACAGCGATCCACTATCCAGTCATGCCGGTCAAAGGGTAATTCATACCTATAAATAAATCATAGGGAAAAAAGAGCACGCTGAGACACAAAGACCACAAGAATACAGTGACTACACAAAGACAGATAGCATAGGGTCTTCAAGAAAAGCAGAGGAATGGTAGGCATCTTTCATTTCTTAAGGATGGAAGTATTTCTTACCCCATCCAGTGGCGTATCCTGGCCCTGGGAGAAAATTCCTTGGCTTTACCGCCAAACCTTTTTAGAGATGGACCACATGGACATTCACTGCGAACACAAACACAAAGCATGATGATTTAAAAAAGGAAGAAGTCGTAGTAGAGGTAATTTCACAAGAGTGCCAGAAAAATAAATAGGATTAGCCTTTCAATTTAGCATTACTGGCACTAATAGAAAAAAGTGCTGGCTTAAGCCAAAGTGGAGCTTTACTCACCTGGCATGCAGTGCCTCCCACTTCAGGATCTCCTCCCAAGCCTGTTCATTGTTACGATTGTGGATTTTGATAATATTTGTCATGTCTTCCTGGGAAAGGTTGTCGTCTTTCCAACGCCATCTGAACAAAAAAAACGCACAGACAAAACAAAGCGCTACTTCCATGCTTACAATACATTTAGAATCTGCGCTTATATGTATTTGGATTGTGACATGATCCTTCATGCTAGACAACTTGCCATAATGTAGTGTTAAAGAATATTTCATCCTTGCTGCTACCATAAATGGCCTATTTTTCATCACAGCACAAGTTCATATTCATGCCACACTAACCAAGGAAAGCAAATGATGACACAAAGCAAATCAGGAATACCCGGACAAGTGTTACTAAGACTGCTGCAAAATGGATCGAACTGAACATAATTACCCCTTTCTCAACATGGCATTCCAGAACATCTGTTCTGATGGATAAACCCAGTTTTTATCTGTTCCTGCTCTGGGGATTGTGGATTCGTCTCTTTTAACAGGTAAAGAAAAAGGCTGGTCAGAGGCTGGCAGCTGGTTAGGTGGGGGCATCTAAAAGGAATTGTACACAAACACAGATACGGTTCAGATTTTCAAATTCATCACCTTCATTTTTAAATTACAGCAAAGATATCAAGAAGCATCAGTCTCAGTCAGTGATGGGTTGTGTACCATGTTTGTGGGATCAATGTCAGATAATCCCTGTGTGCCTGCGTTTGCAGCTCGCATTGGACACTCCACAAACTCATAGGCCCGGTCTTGGTGCACTGGGCCAGCAGGAGCTGGGGCAGGAGATTCAGCTTGGTGCATGGGGCACTCCGATGGATAAGAGCCTTAAGATTTAAAACAATAGGTTACAACAGGTCACATATAACAAGCATTTCAAATATATGCAAATATAAACACAAACTCACGCTTCTGGCTTTCCTGATGCATTGGGCAGCCCGGTGGAGGCGAGCCATTACCAGACTGAGCCAGCATAGACACCGCCTCTGCTTTCACAGTTGTAGCAGGAGTAGACACTGAGGCCCCCATCCTGAATTGTTCTTTTGTAATCAGACAAAAAAAAAAAAAAGAATTTGCAGAGAAATTCATTTCCATTGTTGAGAACTAAACAACATGAAGCTGCACCATTTACAAAATACAGTTAAATGTGTAACTAGCTTGCTATCTACACTTGGAGTGAAGTGACTTGAGGTCTTCAGTAGATTGGTGATGAATATCTGAAAATGTGTGCCTTTTATCAAACATTAACATAAAGAAGAGCTCAAAATTAACACAACAGATTATCTACCAAGTCCAGTATTACTTTGTTTGGAACATAAACACAGAGGCACACAGCGAAAGAGACAGGAGGGGAGGCAGGTGTAGCTGCAGGGTGTGAGGTGAGGTTTTAAAATTGATTTCTGAATGTAATGGATTAAACACCAAGAAAGGAAAACAGGCAAGGAAGGAGACTGAGTTGTTGCCTGTTCAATGCCAGTTTCTCAGAACAATCCTTGATGTTCAAGAGTTCTACCTTAGACATGCATCACTGCAGCCAAAGTATATTTTTAGGAGCAAGAAGGCAGCAGCAGTATGGCGACAGGAGGGAGATGAACATTCAGGACCTGCAATGAGGTCTTAATAAATCTTAGGACATTTTCATGTAAGGTTTATTTGCTTCATACTGTGCCTGAGTATGACTGTCCCCCCACAAACCGCCACTCTTTCACATGAGCAATGATGTACGCTTGCGTATCTATATACGCCGGTACTGTAGGTGACTGTATGCAGCAAGTTGGTTTGTGATCCACCAATAAACACAAAGAATAATAATAATAGAAGTAAGCCCATCTCAAGACCAAAATAGTTATGATGTCAGATTCTAAACAGCGTCCAGTTTGATATTGTAGCTCTTATGATATGGTGCTCAATGTTCACACTGATTAAGAATGTTGTATACACATTCGTGTTGTGCAAGAACATCAGCTTGTAGATACAGGCAGACAAGGGCAGGGAGAAAGAGGACTGCACAGTATTAGCTTGTATTGCCCTTTGTGAGCTTTCTGTAGATCAGGGCACAGATTTCACAAACATTCTGGTATTGCTTGCTTTAGTAAGTGTACCGTCATGGCTTTTATGGGTTCAGAGCATGAATGACTGAAGCAAAAGCAAAAAACAGGGACTGACCAACATTGAAGATTCAAGTCAGAGGACACATCCATACCAGTCATACATAAAAATTCAAAGAGACTCCAGAGTTGTCTAACAGAACTTTGGGTTTCCAAAAGGAACACAGGAATGGCACAAGGAATTTCTCTGGCTGAATTACAATGCATTGTAAAAGTTACATGTTTTTACTGCAAGAAAAAGACATTTTGCATCAACAGCAGAGCCTGCATTTGTCACTACAGGATTTGGAAAATGTAAAAGAGTGATTTTAAAGGACATGAAAGTGGTCATACATTCATGCCGTCTCTGTGACTGCACTAAAATCACCCTGTAGATGCACAGCTGTGCAGAGCTTTGGCAACCAACAAGCAGACAACAGCCACTGTCTCAGGAAAATTGTTAGTTCCAACAAGTGTTTAGGACAGGTCTTAGGTGAATGAAAAGAGCCATTTGTATTAGCTCTTGACAGACAAGGGAGAGGATAATGTCCTTTTAGCCAAATGGCTGCAGAGGTCCCAGACAGAACACGTTAGACCACAGATCCAGAGTTCTTTCCACAATGAGCCACAGTATTGTTTGCAGCATAGCTGACACAAACAGCCATTCTTCAGTTTGCAATGATCACTGATGGAACTCAAGACAATTCTGAGCAAGACCAAGAAAGCATCTGCCTGCACTATACTGACAATGATCTGATGCCCTATGAAGAACTCAATGGTTTGTACTGTGTCCCTAAAAAGAACAGAAAAGGTCTTGCTAGAGTTCTAAAGGGTGTGTGGCTGAGATTAAGTGTACCAATCCATGGTTATGAGGTCACAATTATGCTGATAATATGTCCAGGAAGCATTCTGGTTAACAGACATAACATTGCGGTGCGTTATCTGACCAACACAGAATTTAAGAGAATAAGTGACAGTCAAGTGATGAGAGGTTTAATGATCTGACAACTTTGACAGGTGAAAAAGGACTCTTTGGACCTATTTGGAGAAAATGTCAAGATACTTGCTATACCATTGGTGTGGTAGCGATGCAGTGCATGAAAAGTTTGATTCTTTACATCACAAGATATTGGAAACAACATGATTGATTGATTTTCTGAGCAAGCCAAACAGAACTTTAGAAGATCTGGCCAAGTATAACCAAGTGTACTCATACTAATATTTCAATTTTAGCTTAAGCCGTGTTTGAGACATTGAAATGTGTCTTTTGCAGCTGCCCCTTTGGAAAAAAATGTTACATACTTGCAAAGAATAGGGTCATGGTGCAGGGTATAAAATTTTGTGACATTTGAACTTATGTCACAAGATATTGGCAAGTGAAGCGCTAGATTTTTGCACTGACGTTATTCATTAGGTGGTGCTGCTCCACAGAAGTGTAATGAGCTATGCATGCCTCCTATAGACCAACGTGCCACATAAATTTGGTCATTTTGACAAAAATGTTGAATGTGTTTTGATTAAACTGTCTGAAGATGCCAAGCTTCATGTGGAATCATAGAGTAAATGAAACTGTCAATCAAAAACTCGTGGGGGGAAAAAAGGAAGAAAAAAAAAAACCTTGACTTGCGCAGTACTAATTTAATCACACAGAAATCTCACTTAGCCGCTGTTTTGATCAGAGACTCTTTGGATTGGATCCTCCAGTAAGGAATCCTATTATCTCAGTCAGGGAGGATTCATGGAGCCATTCCACAGGCAGAGAATACATCTTACACCACAATAAAAACTTTCTGTCTACTAAGCTGTTTCACCACAGTATGGGTCAGTGCTAGCCAGCTCGGAAGAGATGGTTCCCGGTGCCCCTAACACAGTATCTACTGCCAATGGTTTACTGACTATACAAGAACTGGAAGTGACACTGAGTGGAGAGCTTGATGCTACAGTCATAAATAAACACAGAGTTAAACAGAGTGTCAGTGTAGCTTCTGTAGAAATTACTCATGGATTGTCCATAGAAGTGTGTAGATTTGGGCAATTTGAAACCCCGGTCAGGTTACTTTCATCCATCCCTGTTTATTTTTTTGGGCAGCTGGTGACCTAGCGGCTAGGGAGTTGCCCCTGCAATCAGGAGGTTGTGGGTCTGAATCCCACGACTGCTACTGGCACCACTGAGGTACCCTTGAGCAAGGTACAACCCCCACACACTGCTCCCCGGAAATGTGTTCCTGGCTAATCTGGCTGCCCGCTGCTTCACTTGGGTGAATGGGTTAAACGCAGAGAAAGCAGCTCTCACTGTGCGCTGTGGTGTGTTCATGTTTGATAATTGGACACTTTTACGTTACTTTATCCTCTGAGGCAGAGAAACGCTGCGTTTGGCTCTGCACTACTCGTATCCCTCAGGATAAACTTGATTTGAAAGACAAAAATGAATTTGAATGGAGAATTTTTTTTGTTCTAGCCTAGGCTATAGGCCATGCCTATAGCTCACCCCATCTCTTGCCTCTCAAGTTTGAGTTTACAATGAGGTTTTACTGTCCGAGTTTAAGAAAGCTTACAATGCCTTTCTGCAGCTTGAGTTAAAGACAGCCTAAAAATTGAGAACTGACAGTCTAAATAATATATACATAAAAATTATATTGACCGGTCACTGGAGTTTTTAGCTCTTTAAAATGAGCACTGATCACAATACATTCCTATCAGTCAACCCCAAGTAACCAATCAGTCTCAAATCATGGCTGGTTGGATTGCAGGACTATTTTTTTATTTTTGTTGATCTAATGGGTTTTTTTGGCAGGATATGAACATATAAAGCACACATTTAGTACAGTGTGGTGTTGCTGATCCTCAGCCCTTTCCTTCTCACATACTAAGATGCCAAGTGTTTGTATTCAGCACACCACACACACACACACACCAAAGGCATCGGAGTGATGAGACTGTCCAATAATTAACAGTCTTGTCTAACAATAAACACAAGTACCGCTATTGATGCAATTTGTTTATTGGTTGTTTACTGTGATTCCACAAATGTTGTTCCATGGCACTTTACATACAGAATGCTACTGCCATCACCACAGTGAAATCAGACTATACCTAATATTTTAGGAAATGGGGTGAGATAACAGTAGCAAATGTATCTCCCCAATGCCAAACTCACTCCTACGCTCTCGAGAAACCAACCTCTTTCTTTGGCATCTAAAAATGCATTCTGTCTCTGCAGAGTTCTGCACAGTGAATGAGGAGGCAAACTATTTGGGCTCATGCCTTTCCACAAAAATGCTAAAGTCTATGTATATTTTTAGGAGGTTTTGCTTTAACAGGCTGCCTTAGCTATTCAATGACATTAAGGTCAGAGATGCATCATTCTATAATTTAAAATACTTACAGAATCATTTGGAAAAACTACCTTCTGCTTAGTATTATTTGTCACTTGCTTGAGCACAGTGTAGACCATAAACTGATTTTTTTTTTTTTATAGTACTACAGAGATCTACAACAGTGCTGAATCTCTTCCATTTACAACTGCCTGACTGTGGACAGATGGGCCGAATAATTAGAAACCCTTTTATAATACTTTCTAGTCTTGTGAGCTTCAAATGCTCTTCCTCTGAGGTCTCCTGAAATCTTCTCAGATCGATCCACATTGTGGCTGAACAGAATTCTGTTGTGAAGAGACAAGCGCCCCTCAGGTTAAAACGCCTGATTCTGTTTATCATCTTTTCAATACTACCAATAAATGTGACTGTCTGCATTATTTGTTCAACAAATATAGGACACTGCTAAATACTGTGTGAGAAAAGGCCTAGCTTAATTCAGTTACTATCAAAGTCTGATAAAGACCAGACATAGACAGACAGACAGACAGACAGACAGACAGACTGATAGACAGACTGATAGACAGACTGATAGACAGACTGATATAATCCACCACTTTCTGTGTTGTGTAAAACTTTCAGGACATCAGGTGATCAGCACTGGCCCAGCTCGGTCGGCATGGCTGGTTACCTACCCAGTTTTGACATTATCAACCTAAACACACTGGAGGACTCTCACAAACTGACTGATTCTGACTACAACCCTACTGTCTCTCCATCATCTATCTCATCTATCTAAGGAGCAACGCTCTGGGATGACATTCAGCACAGAAACGACTGAGTTCTTTCTATTCCCACATATATCATAAACAGAAAAAGGATTTCCATTTAAACTGTGTCATATATCTGAAATATACATGGGACTATTAACACAGACGGTCTCACCTCCGTTACGAATCCGGTCCTGCAGCGAGATCTCCAATGTCAACGTGCAGCCCTTGTGTTTCTTCCTCTTGAGGAGATCTAAGACAGACAGAGGCAGCACTGCCACCTAGAGATGTAGTGAATTAGTCGCGTTCTACTAATGGTCTAGGTCTGAGGCCTGTAGAACATACACTATATGGACAAAAGTATTGGGACACACCTGTTTTTCAGGGTTTAATGCCCTGAAATACCAAGACATTTTGGACAACGCCATGTTTCTAACTTTGTAGACCCAATTTAGGGAAGGCCCTGTTCTATTCCAGCATGACTGTGCCCCAGTACACAAAGCAAGTTCCATAAAGACATGGTTGGTTGGTTTGGTATATAAGAACTTGACTGGCCCGCACAGAGCCCTGACCTCAACCCCATCCAACACCTTAGGGCTGAACTGGAATGGAGACTGGGAGCCAGGCCTCGTTCAACATCGGTGCCTGTTCTACAGAATGAATGGGTACAAATTCCCACAGAAACCCCAAATTCTTGTGGAAAACCTTCCAAGAAGACTGGAAGCTACAAAGGGGGACCAACTCCATTTTAAAGTCTATTTATTTGAATGCAGTGTCATTAAAGTCCCTGTTGTTGTGCTGGTCAGGTGTCCCGATACTTTTGTCCATGTAGTGTATATACAGATCTGCAGTTCTCAGTCATGGTAATGCATCAACATCCGGTTATTAACACATAATAAAATAAATTATTTATTTAAGGAGTAATTTGTTTATTGTGTAATCAATGTTCATGCTAATTGTTTTGTTGTAATTGACAGACTCAGCATCTCTGAATACTGCTGACTATACAAACTTCTAATTTACGTGGTGATATATTTGTAAAACACTTCAGTTACCAATGGCTGGGTATACATGCCATGTCAAAATTTAGGTAAAAGAAGTTGACAATAGCCACAGCTACATCAGCTACAGCTGATAAAATATACATGATCTAATAAAAAAAAAGTTGTTACCAATGCAAGCACATAGGCTACCAGGTGCTAAAAAGGAGTGTAAGCATGGATATTTTTTCTTTTTGACTAGTATGCACAGTAAAATATACAGACAAATAAAAATACATTAACACAGAAGTACACTATACTGTCAAAAGGATCGGGACACCTTACCAGCACACCATCAGGGACTTTAATGTCATCGGATTCAAATACATATGGAGTTAGCCTCCCCATTGCAGCAATAACAGCTTCCACTTTTCTTGGAAGGTTTTCCACAAGATTTGTGCCCATTTTTGAATGTGTACATAGATATAATGTGTACGGCATATACAGGCCTCAAATACACGGTAAGAATGACTTAATGTAATACAGATATGGATTTATAGATTAAGGAATGACTGGAGTTAGATTACACATGCAATCAGTGTAAATGAATTATAAGCATATTTTACTTTCTTATAATGCTATATTAAATTAAGATAGCCTCTATAGTTTGTAAAATATGCATGTAATACAAAACCAGAGGAAAACTATTACACCAAAGTTTGCTCTGTGCTTCACCAGCCACCATCCATATCTAAACATAAACATTTCTAAACATGAGCACCTGATGACATGGTGGTTAGGGAGTGATCAGAAGGCTGTGGGTTTGAATCCAAAGACTACCAATGGTGCCATCACTCCCAGGATGTAGTGCAGGTGGCTGCCCGCTGCTTCCCATGGTGAATGGGTTGAATAGAGAAAAAGAATTTCAGTGTTTTCACTGTGTGCTGTGGTGTATTCGCATGTGACTATGAGGGGCCACTTCACTTCATCACACAAGTTGCTTCGATCCCAGCTACATACAATAATCCTGTCTAAGCTCCCGAGTGCTATTTTCTAGTAGAATTAGCATAGTTTTATAATTTAGTACATGGTATAGTATAGTTTGGTATTATAGTAGAAGTGGTGTAATTGTGGGCAGTGTCTGTCTTGTACAGAATGCAGTTTGGTACGGTCCCTTCTAAGCTGTCTGGCTGAACCACGGCAGGTGTTCGACTGATTTCTGTAACTCCAGGTGGCTCTGTTTTGCAGTTTTGCTGTTGCACATGCACAAGCTCTCAATTCACATCTAAATACCTTTAGTTAAAACACAACCTACCAAAAATGTGTTAAAGTAATATATAGTTGGTACTCTTAGTTTAATGTCATTTTCCACTTTGTTAGTGTTCAAAATAATCAGAATTATAAAACAGTCTCTATTATTGCACTGTTTTGCACAGAGTGTGGTTTAAGCGTTTACATTTATGGCATTTGGAAGAGACCCTAATCCAGAAAGATTTACAATCAATCATTAGTTACAGATTCATTCACCTGGAGTAACTGAGAGTTAAGTATCTCATTAACACAATGGTATTAAATGGAGTTTGAACCTGTGATTATTAGCTCTAACAGGGCTGGCGTTTCAGACCAGGTGGGTAGTCAGCCCTGGACATAAGTGATAAAGTCCTGAATGTTTATGAATAGCTCCAGATTATAACAAAATTAGCCAATAGCAATACTTGAAGACAGGGCCACAAACACATGCAAAATCGACCACCAACCCTAAACAACCTGAACTGATGAGAAATGAGCTGGAAGATATATGGACAAAAGCACTGGGACACACCTGTGTTTCACGGTTTGGGTTAGGCCTCTTACTTCTAGTGAAGGGTGGAAAAACTTGACTGGCCGCACAGAGCCCTGACCTCAACCCCATCCAACACCTTTGGGATGAACTAGAATGGAGATGAGTCAGGTCTTCTCATCCAACATCATTGTCTGGCCTCATAAATGCTCTACAGAATGAATGGACACAAATTCCCACAGAAACTCTCCAAAATCTTGTGGAAAGCCTTTCAAGAAGAGTGGAAGCTGTTCTAGCTGCAAAGGGGGACCAACTCCATATTAAAGTCTAAGTATCTGAATGCAATATTATTAAAGTCCCTATTGGTGTAACTGTCAGGCATCCCAATACTTGTCCATCTAGTGTACATCCATTTTTGTTTGTTTTGTTTTGGTATGGCAGCATTAAGAGTGGACAGACTTGGCAAGGCTGTTGATTTCTTTGGTGCATCAAAGAAATGATCAATTTAATATAGACCCTCATTTTTTGCACGAGTTTAATATACAGTTATCTTTCTGCACTGCTCACCTTTAATTAGGAGTTACGATTTTCTGTTCCACAGTTACAGTCATGTGCAGGTACCAAAACATCACACCTGCACGATTTAAGGCGGAACTGTAACATTTAAATACAAAGCTAACTAAGGGCAACAAAACAGGACATTACAGAGAGATTATTAATAGAACAGATATTTTAGTTGTTCATGTGAAAGCAAGAGCATGTGCTGCATGCAGAGGTAATAAATATAGCATCATGTCAAATTTTGGATTTAACTGCACCCCCAGGCAACCACAGCCCAGACTGTTTTAAGACCTAAAAAGTCTGTTTCAGACCCCTGTCAAAAAACGTTTTCAGGGAACACAATTTGGATGCTATATTTATAATAATAATTGAAAAATACTAGTATACTACTACTAGCTAAATATTTACCAGCAAAACAGATGTACATTAAAAATACTATGAAAACTGATAGCCTGTGATTTAAATACATTGAAGTAAACACACTGTGTTGAAGTATTTACTAAAACCAACACCACTGGTTGTTATTCACATGCTTTCTGGACCTGGCTAAATCTGCACTTAATACTTACAATAAACTGCTAGGTGAGGTATAAATACCTAATATACTCAAACACTTAAAATACTTTCAAACTATCATTTTGTCATATGACAAAGATGTTAATTTACCTATTTCCAAACATCTCCTTCAGGAAACCCAGTGTTTTTGTAGAGATCATCCTGTACCTGGTTTGACTAATCAATACTCCTTCAAGTGCTGCTGATTGATGCAAACAAATCTATCAGAGGACTTAGTGGAATCAAGGAGAAATTAGGAAACAGACCTGCGCTCTTCTCACCCCACAAGACAAAGAATCAACAAGAGTACAGATTCCTTAATGGCATTATTGCATTACTATTTGTAGACATTTGCATTAATGTTTGCATGTATTATTATATTATTAATATTTGTATTTATTGTTATATAGTGATTCTACAAGCAAAAACACATTTATGCTTAGATTTCTAAGACATCTGCACAACACTGTCTAGTATAGATATGAAGCACTCAGCTTCCAGCTCACTAATATATTCCTGAAGTTAAGGTCACTTTTAATATGGAACTGATATTACATGATCACTAGAGTATAATGATACAATCCAGTGGTAAACAATTCACTCTGATTTACAATACCGTGATCGTGATGCTGTCACGATACTTATTTTGAACAAATTCAGAAATTACGTTGCACAATTTACTTACGACGCTAGAGATGGGAGGCAGGAGGAGTGATGGAGTTAATCTTGATTGACACAGGTCATTTGCAAAATTTGTTGTTAAACAATGCAGCTGCATTAGACATAATTAATTCAACATTTATTCTTCACCATTCATTGTGACACTTTCCATTGTGAACTTGATGATGTGCCGTTACACCCGTAGTTAAGGCGCTGATGGTCATCACTGACAAAAGGCTGTTACTGAAACAAAATTAGTGTATTGCTTTATTGAGGCAAATGGCATTATGACAGAAAATTAAGACAAACGTGAATAAAAAATAAATAGATTTAACGCTCACAACTAAAATTCCTGGTCCTTCTTCACAAATCCCTTAACAATGAGCATGTGAGCATAAAACATCATCTACATGCTTTGGTTAATAGAGGTAAACCTTTACAATGAACAAAACCTTTTGTGAGACATGAAGAAAAGAGAAGTGAACTGTGATACAGAGGTAGCCGGGCACACCTGACCACATGCTGAGGCTGCTTGCTGTCCGTTCAGCCAGGTCAACACAGAATAACATGTTTGGATGCTTTTCCAATAAATTACTGGATTTAATTTTAAGAGCGTGAAGAAATTCATCAAGAAGTCTACAATGTCCTGAATTTAAAGGTATTCTATAATTAATATCCCCAGAGCGGAAAAACTGTAAATTACAAGCCGTTTTTTTTTTTTTTTTATTGATTTTTATCCCACGCCTGGAGATTTCATTCTCACAGTAATTACACACACACTCGAGTTTTACCTGAAGACATGGATTCATACTCTTAATTTATCTGTTGAAGAACAGCACGCGCTCTCCCTCTCCCCAACTCCAGCTAAGCTCATCGGCAAGACCAAAAAAAAAAAAAAAAAAAGTACATGATTTCTTCTACATGTATGAAATCATTTCATGTTTTAGAAGAGGAACGAAAGGATCAGCAAAAATGGCTTCTAAACATGTGACAGGAGGGCAAACCTGTGGTCATTTGGCGAGGCTTTAAAATCATGTTAAGACTTGCCTTATGCTGGTGTACCTGAATACGCAATTTCACACTAAACAATACAAACCAAAATAAAAAGGCAAAGTTTCAGGTCAACGGCCATACATCAGGTCTGTAGCAAGCGCATTACAAAAGGAAGATAAGACATGCAAACGTAACGCAGTCGAAAAGATATGATAACCATACGTTGATGGAACGTGGTAGAAATTTTAAAGAAACATTCCTAGAAAAGGCATCTGGAACAAATGTCTGCAAAACAAGTAAAGGCCAAACGTTACGACTGGAATCATCTTGCGCATACTGTAATGAAAAGAATTCACTGTGCCTGCCTTTCACAATAAGGTAGAGCAAGGATTCAAGTAGTATATTCATTTAAAAATAGAACTTTTTAAAAGAGCAAACCCTTCTTGGAAATCTCACATCATCCTACTCACATCCATACATAATAAATACTTCATCAGTAAATGAAAGACAATAACGTGGCATTCGCTACTTCTATTATCTGTGACGGTGAGTTGCCATTGGATGCTTGAGTGCATACAGAATAAACATTCTACACTACAGAGAGACACATGATGCAGTCTAAACTGATTGTAATATATGTCCTTTTGTCATCGACTCCTTCTTGATTCTGTATATATCTATTTAGATAAACACCTTTTATCCATATATCATAACATTTCTGTTAAAAAGAATAAATATGCAGGTACATGCTGTTCCAGTGCTGGACTGGTCCAAATAAATAACGTATGATGCAGAAAAAGTTCTCAAACCCTGCTTTAACCACAGAGAAACATCCCTAACACACCGACATAAAAAAACAAACCCTTTCCAAAATATTAGATCATTTATGCTCTATACTGACTGGTTACACTGTACACAAAATTAATTCAAATGAGTATTTTTGCATGTCCTATAACATTTCTATCTACAATGCAAACATTCAGAGAACCACACTGCAGCATGCACCTATCAACTGTACAAAGAGGACACAGGTGAAGCTGTGTTGCGGAGGGACTTTCAAATGTTGCCTGTATATGTGTGTGTGTGTGTGTGTGTGTGTGTGTGTGTGTGCGCGCGCATGTGTGTAAACCATTTCCCGATCTCAGTCAAAAAAATCAAAGCTCTCTTGTAATCGCCATGGCAGAGTGGAGTGAGAAACTGTCCAAACTATGCGCCAAACATTTACAAATCAAATCTGAGGTGAAAATATCTTGGCTACTCAACAGACATTGCGAGAAAGCTCCACTTCTTGACATGATTTTTGTTGCCTGCAAAAATCTGCAGTGCGTCCTCCAGCACACCAGCAAAGTGCACTTCTCTTCTTGATCACTACAATCTCAGTATAAAATACTTTAAGCAAATTTAAAATGTGCGTGCAGATTCACAGTTAAACCTTCTCCGCCTCCTCTCTGACGCGTCGAGGGTCCCGTTCAGGTCCGGCCTGTGATCTGAGCGACTCTCGGTATAGTGCAGTGCAGGTGAGAGGATGAATCTCTCACAGTCAGTGTATGAAGATTCACTTCAAAGTAAACAGGGTGGCCCAATGAAACTCTGAAAAATTTTTGGCCCCTTTACAGAGGCAGTGACTTTGATGAATAAATTAGAAGCATCTGGCACATTTTTTCCCAGAAAGTGACGGTTCACTTTACCAAACGAAGGTTAAAACAAAGAAGAAAATAAAAATCAGAACAAACAGAATTCAAATAAAAATCCTGGTGCTTCAGCAGCTGGACGGCACGTTTTGAGCCCAAACGCCTAGAGCACTGAACCAGGCGGCGTGGGTTACGACCTCAGTGTCTTTACCAGCTGTGGCCAGTTCAATGTGACATTGGCGGCACTGTTACAGCGTGAAGCTTGCTGAAAGAGTTGGCCTTGTACTGCGAGTATTGCTCTGGGGTAGTTACTTCCTTCTGCTGTCACATGATGTCCAGCTTTATTTCCTTGTTTGGCTTCCTAGACAAGAGAGAACAGCCCAGCCGTTCGGCAGCGGAGCGCTTCTGCTGGCTGACTGACTCACAAACTGTCAGTGAAGAAAGGAAAAAAAAAAGACAAGTCAGAGTGCACTGAGAGAGAAAGAGATTTCCTCATATTCCCCCACTGCAGAAAGTCAATGTTTCATCATGCTTAGTCAGTTTTTCCGTTCTCCTGAGTCTGGGCTTTGAGCTGCTGGCTGGAGCGCAGGACCTTGTAGCAGCCGCGAGCGATCTTATGCATCCACATGACGTTCATGATGTCCAAGCAGATGCTGGAGAAGATCCAGGCACTGCGGCCACCGAAGGAGACGCGGTAGAAGGCCTCCGTGCCATATACAGAGCACATACGGCTGTAGTAAACAGGCATGACCGCAATCCGTACCATGAAGAACACCGCCGCCATAAGCACGCCATTGGCAATGTTGGGCCTGGAGGTTTTAGGATAACCTAACACTTCAAAGAACCAGCTGCAAAACACAGGCAAGCACAGTGACGTGAAAGAGCACAAGAACTGCCTTTAAAGGCAAGAGTTTAAAAAGGTGCACAAGTTTATACGTGTACAAGTTACAATACAATAAGTAGTTAATACCAATTATTTTGAAAATCATGGAAAATCAATTCCTTGCTTTTTTTTTTTAAGCAAAAAAACTTCATGTTGCATGTTGAAGTTTCAAAATGTGCCATTCAATCCTCAGTCTATACTGTCCATGTCCAGAAATCAAGCAACATAAATAAATAGATTTCACGCCAACCAATGCATTTACTTCTATTCACACTGTTCATTCATACCCACTTACAATGAAGTTAGTAGTAGTGTTTCTGGACTAGGTTTTGAATGGGGCACAATTTAGGGCAGCCAATGAGAACAGAGCTCCTTTACATACAGCAGTCTTAAAGACAAAGCCTTAAAGGCACAATAAGAAAGACACACAAAGGTCCGAAGCAGTCCTCAGGGGAATAAAAATTAAATATGTAGCATATGAGCACTTTAAACAAATGGAAGTAACACCTACCGTTGGTTCACGCATGGGGTGGAAAACTCTGCAAGCAGACGGAAGTTAGCAAAATAAGGCAACATTCCTTGGCCCTGGAACAAAAAAGTGAAGAAAAAGAAAACAGACAATGACAGACAAAATAAAATGACACATAACCAGAACCGCATCGAGTCAACACCAGGCATAAAAAGTCTAGTTTCAAAGAAACCCAAATGGAGCACTGCTGGGATGCATTCTAAAGTACTGATCCTACAGAGAAACTCTCTTGAGAAATCAGCAACTTCCTTGAACATAAGCCACGGATATTAAAGAGATGATTTGAATGTGTCACTTCAAATTTAAACATACTCTAAATATGGGACCTTTTCTTTTTTTAGATCAAAAACAGTTTCAAATCCCCTTGAGGGAAATTTTGCTAGCAGCTTTCCAGTCTATATTCAGCTCACTCTTTCCTCTTCCTTTATTTGAGAAAGCCAGAGGTGTTTTTACAGCCTGAACATGCAATCAGCAAGCAACTTTTAGCTCAAATAAAGTTCAGTTTAAGAAATAGATCCTAAAATTCCACTTTGTGCAAAAAGAACACCAAAACATTTACACTAAATTGATACTACATATCTGAGGACGGTATTTCTATGATGCTTATTCAGGATGCAAGGATAAAAAAGGATTTCATCAGATTACACTGTCTACTGGAGCTGTATATCTTAGAAATACGCTCATGTACCCCAGCATTACACATCACGGGTCACTTTAGCTCATTCATTTCAGATGTTCTTCAAAATGCAAAACATTCATTCAATGTTGCATCAATACAGAATTAAAAAAAAAAAAATCAATGAGAATACAGAAGCTTTATGTAACAACATAAAATAAGTTGACAATGTGGAACAAAACTACAATAACCCCCCACTTACAAGCGGTTCAGTGGCCATTCTTCAGTCTAATAATTCCTCTGTATTTTACATTTCATTATTTTCACAATAATTTTGTATTTTACATTCTGGCACTGCGGGAGACTGCAGTTCAGTGTAAACTGTGCAGTACGAATACAGGTTTACCTTTTCTTACTAATTTCTTACTAATTTAGTAATAATATCCAATTAGGATCATCATTACGTTGCTCAGTCTTACAGGTATGTCAGTAGGTTGACTGTAACAACAGTGAAATTTACATATATTGCACCTGAGTGCTATTCAGTAATGCTTTTATTGCAAAGTGCTGTTTCCTAACAAAGCTCTGAAACACTCTGCAAAGCGCCTTCATACCACATTACTACTACAGGCAGCGACCAGACAGCTGGCCTGAAGTCTGCACTATCCAGAAATGCCCTTGAAGCCCTGATCCTGTGCTTTACAGTAGACAAACACACTGACATTTGGAGGAATTTTCACAAGTCAAATTCAGCTGGAATAGATCAGACTTGAAAGAACAATTGTTCCTAACCTTCACCGTGTGCACATCTGTTGGTCCTGCACAGTAACTTACATGTTTCATATAAGAGCATTCACTTATCCCGCAAAGTGCAAGTTTCAAATAAATAGCAATCGAAAGATGGTAATGTCACTGTTATCTAATTATTCGGCTAATAAAGATCAGAAACGGAAAGTAAGAATTAATGATCAGTGCACCCCTACTAAACATACCAGAGGCATGTTGAATGTAATTCAAGAGTTTAGGCTCAATAACACTACATACATCCAACATAATGTCAAGTTTTCACAAGAATAAAACCTTTGCATAATTAAACTTGCAAAATTTTGGCCTGTTACTGCTTTGAGCCAAAAGTCTTCCATAAAAACTGTAGGTCAAATATGGGTGGTGGTAGTGATTTTTTTGGGTTAGCACAACTCCAAATAGAAAATGGGGAGTGGCTGCTTTCCTGCATTTTTCGCCGGTAATACTTGGCATTCCAAGATGTTTCTGGTTACCAGAGCAAATGTGTGTGTGTGTGTGTGTGTTCACCCTTTAATTCCTGACCGAACACTGGCACTTACCTTGTAGGCTGAAAAGAAATGCATAATTTAAAATACTTACTCAAGAACGGACATTGAGAAAACAAAGGGAGGAAAAAGAGAGAAAAAAAAACACCAGCATATGCATGCTAATACCCCTAGGCACTGGTAAGTCCATACTGTAACTGGGCTTCATTGCTGCTCAGTGTTCTGCAACAGCACAACAGCAGACAAGACAGGAAGGAGTCCATCTACATTTAAGCCCAGCCCCTTTGGTCTAAAAACAACTAACTCAGTTCTGGTAGTTTTTGCATGAAGGGTTTGTTGGTCAGAAGACGTGGGATTGCATTATTCAAGAAGTCATGTTAGGTGAGGACAGAGACAGACAGACAGATCCTTGAAAAAAGGTGCAGATTGAAAGCAAAAACAACAGAAAAGCTGCAACACCAGCACTAACGTTTTGTTGGACATGCACTATAGTTAAAAACCACATAACACACACATATAAGCTAATAACTTTTAGGCGCTAGTACAACACTAGCCCTCTATAGGCCATAATGTGTCTGTGATTCAATATGAGCTGGTCCTTAACAAGATGAACCACAATAAGTAAATGTTTAATTAAAATTAAAAGATATACTCTAGCTCTTAAAAATACAAAAACGTAAACATTCGACTATAAAAGCATGGGATAATAACTACCTCTCTTACATGCAGTTACAAAAACCATTTATATTTTTAAGTCTCATGCCAATTTAACTTCTAACTGTAACACTGACAAACTCTCATATGTAACACAGGGAACAGTAACAACAAATGATGCTTATGACTTTTCGAACAACAAATTTACTCATACCAACAACAATGAAACAAAGTCGAAAGACTAAAAGCTTGATTTTGAATCCTTTCTAATCTCATGTTACTTATTTTGGCATTTTCAGGTTCTACTTGGCTTGAGTTGGCAGTCATGAAAGTGTCCAGTGACAGTATGGCCCTACAGCAACGTTCCCTTGACGTTTCTGGAGGATTTTCAGATTTTCAGAATGTGTCTGAAGACAAATATAGATCACCACATTGCCATTTTTACCTACCAATATTTATACTCTGCTGCTGTCTAGAAACAGAACTTTTAATCCTCCCTAGGAACAACTGATGAGAAGCAAACCCATTATGCCACAGAGCTGAGCACTCTATATGCAAGCACATCCTCATTTTGAGCGAGTTGTTTCTGATAGTCTGAGCTTTTCCTCTCATGCTGTTTATTGCACGTCGGATTAGAATTCAGTGCTGCTGCTTAACATTGCTGTTCTGACGACCCCACAGTTCAGTAATGTCAAGCTAGTAATCACAGTCATATGTTTTGTTTTACTTTTACCTTGAACTGAAAACATGATGCACATTCTTTGCCAGCTTTGAGTGTGGGCAGTTAGCAAAATGCAAAGCAAAGTCAAATTCAAGCCCATATTGTAAGTGTGGACCACACAGCATCCAAATTCATCTTGGCAGTGCATTCTCTCCATGGCAGCATAACAAAGAAGCAATGAATCTCCTTGTGAACTGCATTCATTTTTGAAAAACTAAAGCGAAGCAATCTGAGGCTTTTAGTTCAGGCTATCCTGAGCTACAATCACCCCTGCCTGCCAGGATGTGGCTATTAGGTTTTGAAAAAGATGCAGAAGAAAGAGTGAAAGACTGCAAGAATGCACGCAAGAGAGATGGAGAGAGAGAGAGAGAGAGAGAGAGAAAGAGAGAGAAATAAAGTAGGTGAAAATGATGGAGAGAGCTCAGCTCTGGCACAAAGGAGTGGAAGTTAATCAGAGCATGCAGACAGCAGCCCCTCCACCAGCAGCAGCATTAGAGCTGTGAGCTGGTTCTGCATGCACCCAGCCCGGCCTGGCTCAGCACAGAGCAGGGCCGCTTACTGGGGGCGCCTGTGAAAGAGAAGCACGGTGGAGGGGGAAGGGGACAGGAGTTGGGAGGGCTTCCGCCATTACCATCAATGAGCATTCCATGCAAAAAATACCATTGTCATCATAGCCATAGTCAGCTAAATGAACCTGGCCATCTAGAGACTTACAGACCAACAGAGCCATAGGTGAACAGCAGTGGCCTTCAGTGCGTAAGTACAGGTAAGTCAAGAGTAAGTGCAGACCATTGGAAAGGAAAAGCCACTCCTACTCTGCCCTCTACTCTGGGGTACTCAGTTCCAATTCTGGACGGCTACTATCCAGCAAGGTCTGGCGATTTCCCTGGTCAAACATACCTGGTTCAACAGAACTGGTACCTGCCAGCTTTTAAGAGTAAGTGTGTCTGAACAGGGATATCACAAAACTGTAATAGATGCTGGCCCTTCAGGACTACAGTTATGTGCAAAGGACTTGTGCAATATTTAAGACCTGTTTAGCTGAGCAGTATATGGTTTTAAAAGGTAATATTTGAATGTATACAAATAATCTTAACACAGTAAACAGTGTTTTACAGTTATAGTGTATATCTTTGTGCTTGCTTAGTCAGTGTAGTAGTCAGGGTAGCTTAATCACCAAATACTTCAAATACCTGGTTCAGCTCTACTGATACTTTGTTAGATTAAATCAGATGCAAAGATAGAGGCATCGAGGTGAAATCTGGAACGAAACCAGTGTTCGTCAAACTAAAAAGAAAGTGCCTTACTGCTCGGATAAACAGCTTGAAACAGTTAGCACAGGAGTGCACTGTGTGTGTATATATATACATATGTATATAAATATAATTCATATTCATATAAATAATGCTGCTCCATCTTGTCCTCCTTGATACCCAGAGGCTGTTTACATCTTGTACTGATCAACGTGCATTTTTGATGATTGGATCCCATTAGGATTTTACTATACTGCATGAAAAGACAATGTAAAAACAATTTTCAGAGCAAGTCAGATAAAGATTTTGACCACATTCAACAGCAGTGTAATGGAATGGGTTTTCTAAATCCACATTCAATTAAGTGAAGTAGTGTCTGCTAAGTGTGGTAAGAGAATAAACAAGGAAATGCAGGATTTATGCCTCAACCATGTGCCTTCCTGCTGTCTGAGTTGACAAAAGCACCCAAGCTAGTCATGAGGATTTGTATAGTAATGAGGAAGAAGTAATAGCAGGATGCACGCGGAAAAACAGGTACGGCATATGTGTTTTTAATCTGGCCACACAGGGTGTGCACACAAATGGAATCCAGCTGATTATATCCATATATATTATATGACATTAAATATATCTCTGCTAGGTGTAAACAGCCTCTCAGACCTGTGCTAACGCAGTAGGCCTGTGAAGAGTGACAATATTTTACCTGGGGATTGAGTGTGAGAATTTGATTGCCAAAAGCCACTTAAGCTAAGTAAAGATTACAGAATTACTATAACTTTAAACTAAAGCCTAACAAACTAATTCTACCCTGGAGCAGCCATCTACCCTCCGTCTTACTCTTTGATATTAGATCAGCGAGAGCTGAACAGTCTGAGTCTCATGCACTGCACTGAATTAGCACCAAGTTAGTATTCATACACACTCCAGCTGGTAACGCCTCAAAGCGTTAGCAGAGAACAGAGAGCTTTTAGCAGCAGCTTCACACCTCTCGGGCCCTAGCTTCCCATTGAGCGGCACGGCTGTTCACCCTTGGCCATCTCTTTCCCATCTTGCCTGCACATTCTGCTACTGGACAATAGGGAACTCACCAGTACATAGTAGTAAGCATACAATGCTGCCAGGTGATGAACTACAAAAAACTTGTCCCCTATTGCCCTCCAATAGTAAAATATGAGCAGCAGATCTGAAAAAGAGAAAGAAGAACAGCAGAGGATGTAAAGGGCAAACAACTTGTTTTAGATGTGTACATGGTTTCAGATATGCAGTTCAAACATAATGTAGTGAAAGAAGACATTCATAAAAGTTTGTTCCATTTGATTTCAACTGATTGTAATGAGATGTATTATATTATATATATATACACACATGAATGCTGGGCAACAATTACAATTTTTAATCGCGATTAATCGCATTGTTTTCTGCATTT
>JBBIGA010000007.1:12686525-12699006 GCA_037576975.1 Alestes dentex
TGCACAGCCCCAACACACCAACAGCCTGCACAGCACAAACAGCTCCAACAGCCTGCACAACCCCAACACACCAACAGCCTGCACAGCCCCAACACACCAACAGCCTGCACAGCACAAACAGCTCCAACAGCCTGCACAACCCCAACACACCAACAGTCTGCACAAACTCAACACACCAACAGCCTGCACAGCCCCAACACACCAACAGCCTGCACAGCCCCAACACATCAACAGCCTGCACAGCACAAACAGCTCCAACAGTCTGCACAGCCCCAACAGCGACAACAGCCTGCACAGCCACAACAGCTTCTACAGCACCAACAGCCCCAACAACCTGCACAGCTCCTACAGCATCAACATCCTGTACTGCTCCTACAGCCCCAACAGCCTGCCTAACCCCAAAAGCACCAACAGCCTGTACAGCTCCTACAGACCCAACAGCACCAACAGCCTGCACAGCTCCTACAGCCCAACAGCCTGCACAGCTCCTACAGCCCAACAGCCTGCACAGCCCCAAAAGCACCAACAGCCTGTGTGTTTGTGTGTGTATGTGGAATTACATGTAAACAGGCTGCACCATTTAGGTTCAATAATAGTAGTCTGATTGCCTGCGTATGTGAGTTGATGTACGTAGGCCAGAAACGCCAACACTGATTGAGTGGGCTTTGAGGCTATGCAATGGTGACTCAGTTTCTAGCTATTACTTTATAGGAAGAAAGGGGAGGGGGGGGGGGTATACAATACATAAAGTGAGAGAGAAGGGTTGGGATTATAATATACAGAAAGAGAGAGAGAGGTCAGAATTACAGATATATATATATAAAGTAATATTGCAGGGAATATCTGTACTAAAAATGGTTTGATACGGAACAATTACAAGTGACTAAACAGCACTATAGAAATATGATATTATAGGCAAAACTGTATAAGTTGTATATAGGGTATACAATATATATGTTATATTTTCTTTATAATGTTATTTAAGGAAGTTTCAGTTTATTGCGTTTGTATTGCCTTTGGCAGATATGTACTTAAAAATATATACTTATTGGCCCACAATTTCCATATCTGCACGTCCCTGACATATACCTGTGTATAACAGTACTGTTATTTATTATTGCCACTTAAAGACCTTATCTTAGGCCAAACTGTGTTTCTAGATCTGTACTTCTTGCGGTTATTCACACTTGTTTTTGTTATTTTTTTGTCACAGTTAGAGGACTGATTTGTCCTCCACCAGTTTAGCCCCCTCCAGAGGCAACACTCGTCTACTGGTCATCCTCCAGTAATGGGCACTGTTTTTATAACTCTTGCTGTCCAGCAGAGGGCAGACAGGGCACATTAAAAAGAGCCTGCAAATCTTAGAGAAATGCTTCACCGTAAACATCAAAACAAATGTACACATTTTCCAAAATACACTGGCGCTTTAGTGAACACTGAAAAGTTATTCATGAGACCTTTGTGACCTCAAAAGCAAGATTAATCTCATTAGAGCGAGAAAACAGGTTTAGGTTTCCTAGGGCTTTAACCAAGCCATATACCATTTCCGTTCGCAAACATTAAACGGTCTGAAGAATGAGTTGCTGCTATGGCTCTGAATAGTATAATGTTCTTGCATCAGATGTCATGTATTGACGTTGCTCTTTTGCTTTCCTTACACAAGCTTTCAGTCTGACGCTCTGCCGCAGCTGACATGATCTGGAGTGACTGTTTCAACTTTCAGCAATGGAACTGTTTTAAATGTTAAAAATCCTCCACATAATATAAAGATTCTTTGAAAAACAATTTAAGATTGGTTATTTATAGCTTTTAATGGTTCTTCACACACATCATTCACAAACATGGTTCTTTAGGGCCATGGTGAGGTCCATGACATATATCTAGGGGAGTGTCCAATTTAATTTGTGACATGGATGGAGACACATGCATCCTAAATAAAGATGGCCTGTTATTCCCACCTGTTTTCTGAGCAAATAGTGTATTAAACTTACACTCATCAGTGTAATTTAGGGCTGACAATATACTTAGATCATAGTGTCACAATTCTTCACAACACACAATATTTCACTTTTCTGAAGTTTGACGAGTGCAACATAAAAACAACATAAAAACTCTTCACCATCTAAACTGCACGTTGTACAATTTAAACAGGACTAATTATGCCCTCTTTGTAATAAAGCACGTAAGTAAGAGTATAAGAAATGTAATTATATGCTCACATGTTCATAAATGATACAACACCATTATACTGCACATCCTTGACTGAAATACTAAATCTTGTTCTGTTTTGTTTTGATTTGTTTAAAACTGCTACACATTTGCCTAATATTTTTATTATTTGAAGGGCTGGTTTCCCAGACAGGGATTTAGCCTAGTCTTGGACTACCCTTTCCTTTTCAATGGAAAATCTCTATTCATAGCACTACATAATCCAGGACTAAGATTAATCCCTGTCCGGGAAACCAAACCGAAGAGTCTGTGGAATTTTTTTCACACTGGAATTCCTGGCTGAAAAAAAGTTTGAGGTTCTTCTGAGAGAACCTTTGTAGAACCTCTTGTTTTAAGAGTGTAATTCTTCCTCCACAAATAGAGCCATAAATCTTACTGGTCCTTTTGCCTTTTTGTAATCTTCTAATGCGGCAGTGAAGAACTTAATTGTTGTGTTTGCTGAATTCAGGACAGGAACGTTATCTGGAAGTTCATACCATTTTTATACACTCATGGGTTGTGCCTGACTCTTTGTCAGCTGCTTCTTTGTCTATAGTGAGGAGGAGTCTAGGGTTCACAAGGTGGCTGCTCCAGGCTTTGTGGGAGGAGAGAGTTCTCTTATTGATGCTGTATGCTGAACCTCAACAGACAGTCTGCAGTCTCTTCAAGAAAGTAATTTCTTATCGCAGTATAAGATACTGTGATGTAAATATTGGCCTGGAGCACACTCCTTTCGAAAACAAACCTGTCCCCAGTAACACGGGATATCTCTGTTAGCAATCGGTGTGATAACAATCTTTCCAACAACTGGGTTTCATTAGCTCTGGCCCCTCCCTCTAGACCAGACACTGTGGGAAACAGCTGTCAGTAAACTGGAGGCATCTTCACAGTTGCTTTATCTCTCTGTACAGTTACTTTACCCAGCCCTCTGTTCCTCCACACCCTGATCCAGAAGCATCCTGAGGAAACAGACAGAGACCTCGTACAGCACACACACAGACACGCACACACATGCACACTGGAGAAGACTGGGATTTTTTTAAATGTAATTTGAGATCTTCATATTTTCCTCCAAACTTTTTCTGCCAAACTCCTATTTTTAACCTCTTGAATGGAGATTTTGGTAGCACGCAAGAAACATAAAGACTGCATTAGTTGCCCTTTTTCAGTCTAACTCATGTAATGGAAACTGCATTCCTTTATCCTAGAAGGAATAGCCAACACTAGACTGCAGGACAGTGCATATGAAAACCTGGATTTTTTTTACTAGACATTTAATCATGTTAAACATTCTTTCATTGTCTGTCCTTAATACCATGCCTTAAGTCAAACTGTGTATTAAATACAAGGTGCATGGGGTTGTTTTACAGAAATCAGGGATGACTAAAGCCTCCGCAATTTATTTTCCCTTTAGACATTCGTAGTTCTGATTTAGGCTTTTGTCATTATGTTACATCTCCAGGCTTTGCTGTGTCATGTCTGGTAAAACACAAAACTTCCACACTTCCACTTTGCGTAACGGGTGTGGGTGTGAAGGTATGGCACTGTGAGAGCCAGAATGGTTGGCTTTATAGCTTAGCAGATCTTTTTTATTTAACTGAATGGAGCTTGGAAACAAAAGGCAAGTAGATGCTGGAGAGAAACTGCTCCAACACATCTGTGGATACGTGGCCACGGGTCAGACACTAAATCAATGCGCCATTGACTTTTTTATCTTTGAAAAGATGTAGGATGGATTTATTAGTAATTCACTGGCTTGCACTGTATCTGTCTCCTTTTACTGATACAGTAACGTGTGAGGGTGGTAACATTTCAGTGACGTGCGAGGGTAGGTGACTCAAAAACAGAATTCTGGTAAATGAACAACTCCCTTAAAGTGTCATTGTTAGTTCAGTGGAATGCTCCACTATAAAAAGGAAACAGCCCCAGAGTTACAGATAGCGTACTGTTTAGTCTAACACCACAGCACTTTTTTTTTTTTTTACCCTGAGAGAATAGTGGTGAATGTGTTTAAATATACAGACTTGAAAAATGTCCTTCATGGGGTTTAGCAATATAAGACAATTTAGTAATATATGATAACTTAAAAAATAAATTTAATAAACTTAATAAAATGAATGACAACTTAAAGAACCACATACGAATGAACCATTTATTATTATCAGTAATAGCAATAATTGTGTTAGTGATATCATAGTAAAAAAGAAAACATCAAATTGGACCAAAAAAGAATGAGAAAACACAGTTGAACTTAGAGCTTAGAAAACACTGCATATTTAAATTTTATATAGCACTAAGAGGGATTCCGCTACTGTTATGTAAGGCCAGAGTACACTGGAGGTACAAACACTAACAAGCACAGACACTGTAAGGTCTGCAGCTGTCATTAGAACACTAAGGGACAAGAGAAGAAGCCAGATAAGCCAAAATGAAAAGAGATTCAATCATGCACAGGTATTACACACCAGCCAAATGTTTCTGTTAGTGTGTTTGCTTGTCAGTGTACTCTGGCCTTTCTAAGGCAAGAACATTCCAGCCAAACATTCTGTAACAAACATCATCATTCCAACAAGACAAATGAACCTCTAGCATCAGGGGAACACAGGTGGACACTGTCAAGAAATGCAAATACCCAGACGGCCACATAAACAATGAGACTGACCAGACTAAAAACACAAAGGTTCAGTATGAGAAAGACCTGTATTTTCTCAGGAGACTCAGGTTGTTCCATGTCTGTGGAACTGTGCTGCAGATGGTTTATCACTTTGTGATGGACAGCATCTGTGCTGAAGTGCACTAGGGGAGGCAGAGTGAAGACAGTTGCTGTTAGACTCAATAAGCTCATCATGAGAGCAGGTTCTGTTCTGGGAGTGGAACTGGAGGTGTTGGAGTGGAAGCTGTTGAGATAATTACTCAGCTATGGACGATGCCTCTCATTTCCAGTATGCCACACGAATCATATTAGAGCATGCTGAGTCATTGACTGAGAACACCACAAAGTGGGGTAGTGCAAGAAAGTTATGGGATTGCTTCCCGGCCGAGGGTTCTTTCCATGTGTGCATGTGCTCCTCACGCCTGTGTGGGTTTGTGCCAGGTGCTCTGGTTTCCTCCCACAGTCCAAAGACATGCATGTCAGGTGAAACGGAGATTCTAAATTGCCCTTAGGTGTGAGTATGCATGTCTCTGTGTTCCCCCTGCAATGGACTGGCAATATGTCCAGGGAATTTCTCTGCATTTCACCCTGTGAGGGCTGGAATGGACTCAGGAACCCCACGTGATTCTGGTTAGGATGAGCAGCTCCAGTGATGGATGTTGTTTTTGAGCAACTTCTGGCACAAGAATTTCCTTCAAGATTAATAAAGTTTTTCCTTATCTTAACATCTCTTGAGATCAAATGGAAAGAGAATGGAGATATCTGCAGCTTAGATATTTCTCCTCAGCAAAAGAGTCACATGTGTCTCCAGTTGAGTTTTTAGTAGAGATCTCAGTAAAGTGACACAGTTTGTCTGCAACTGAATAATAGACAGAAATCTCAAAATGAGCTTAACCATATCTCACCCAGACTACGCTTCTCGGTTTTGTTTCTGTGAGTAACTATTTTAATTTTTATTTGACCTAGAAGTACCATTTCCATTTTGTCGAATTTATCCTAAAAGAATGTTAAAAGAATCACCATTAAACCTAATAAACCATTAAATACAAACAACTGAGCAATAAAATGTTCCTCTGGGCATCCTTGCTGGTGTTTGGTTTATGTCCTCTGGCCTTTACAATCTTGCAGCTTTTTTGGTGCTACATAACCCCTTTAGCTAAAAATGCATGAATCTAAAAAAGGGGAATGGACAGAAAAGAAGAAAGAATACATGTAATGAGGGAAGTTACATAATGTTTCGAGAATGTTAGTCAGACCCATCAGCTCACAAATGTGGCCACTCCAGCAGAATTCCTCCTGAACAAAAGCTATTCAAGAAGGCTCTTGGGTGAGGGAACACATTGCTCACTGTTGAAAGGTGTCGAAAGAAAACACAAGTGGTGGGTCCACTGTTTACTGAGGGTTATTTTGGCAAGGGCTAAGACTGATGGGTTTTTTACCATCACTGACTGGGTCTCTGGTTTTGTATATATCTATGGTTCTCTTGTTGGACAAGAGCCATGAATTTTCTGTGAGCACTCTCCTGAAAATTCCTCTCTGTTTTGTGGTTCCCCCAACAACATTTACAGGAATTGAGTGCCTGCAATAATCCCCCAGGACTCAAATACTTGTTTTGCTCTTAAAACAGAACTTATTTCGCCTGCAAGTGTGCAAGTGCCACTATCCAATTACACCCACCGACAGATTACAGAGTTGAACCCTTTGCGAAACCAATAGCTCTTTATTAAATCAAAGGGGAAAACTGCATTCCATAGGTTTTACTGTGTGCTTCTGCAGCATTCTGACGTAGCCTCCAGAAGTGTTTATGTCTAAGGCCTGCTGGTGGGTTTTACGTCTGTGAAGAGGACGTGCTAGTTGACTAATTGGCTGTAAAACAGAGGAAGTCTCTCCTCTCTTTTTTAGTAGCTGAGATGAACTGTCTGCAGCTCCACATCACTCTGAAGAAACATTGCACTGTTTGCAGGTTGAGTTGATGTCACCCATTTTGAGGCATGGTGTTTGCTAAGTGTGGACCCATTCCCTCTCACTCCCCTGCCATGAGACCAGGCCGGCCATGAATGTGGCCTTGTCTAGCTAGATGTCAGTGCCAGGATAATTAGGCCTAATTTTGGGCCTGAACACCAAGCAATTCTCAGATAATGACAAACAATGACCCCCATTCAACACCCAGATGTTTCAGGTTAATATAAAGCATAGGGACACACCTCATAGCTAATAATAAAACATATTTCACATACCACTCTACTGTACAGAAATTTCTACTCCTATTAAAGAGACAATGCCGTTTCCCTTGATAGTCAGAGGCCTCTGTTTTGGATCTGGAGTTGAGGACAACCTATACTGACAGCCTTATTTTATGGAGAAATCTGTGGACTTTCTGAGATGGGGTGATTTAAGTACTCTGCTGGAAACTGTAGGGTCTAATTGAGCAGCTATGATTAGAAAAAGGAAACTTGTACCATTAGCAGCAAGGATTTTAGAAATACTGAAAGAATTTAAAAGACATTAATGAAGACATGGCTGCACTCACAAAGCCTAATAAAAACGAGACTCAAATGGTTCCACTTACAGAGGCATGAGAGGAATTTCACTGCTGATTGCTGAATGAGGAAACAAATGAAGGTTAAGAGCATCCCAATATTAACACAGGGCTATATCCAGCAAGTCGATGCCTATACTAGTACCTTTGAGTGTCTAAACTATACCTACTGGGGCTGCAGTTTCTCAAGAGACAAAGAGCCTTCCTCCAGGCATTCAGGCATTTCCAAAGGCCTTGGATCAGGATCAGCTTTGGCCAGCGAGGGGCCTCTATCTCACTGTGATCAGCAGTCCGTCAGCTCCAGGAAATCCATTCACCCCCACGCCCCCACCTCTTCCCTCCCTCACACCCCCTAGACCCTCGGTGTGTCCCTGCCTGAAGCCAAATATATCCTCATTGCCTCTCCTCTACTTCTCTCTCTCCTCTCCCCATCCAAATCCCCACTTCTCAGCTTAGGTTGAGGTGCGGTGAGTTACGGCCTGAGGAGCAGCGAGCAGGAGCGATCGGCTAATAAAGTCCAGACTGCAGCCCTGAAACTGTTTTCACAGATACAGTTCAGTCCCACTCGCTATTGTCTTTGGATCCATGATGTGCTGCTAGGCTGCTGAATGCCTCTATCATGTTTCGCAAGAGAGAAGAGGGTGCTTGGAGAAATGAGAAATCAGTTGACTGACTGCAGATTGGAGACACTTTTCTGAACTATCCACTGGTCCGACTTCAAACCAGCATCTGTGGAGGGTGCGGGAGAATTTTCAGTGAACTGTTGAACAGCTTAGCACAGCCACATCAAGGTGTTTTCAACGGTCAGGGACATTACTTGAATATTTGTGAAGAAACCACAAGAATTACCAGTGGTTCAAGGATCACCTATCACTGCTGGTGTTGGGGAGGATTCTTCTGCAATACAGCTCAGTACACAATATCAGCTTTGGTGCAGCAGAGACTGAACATGGTTTTGGCCCAGAGCTCTCACAGCAACAAGGGAGCACTGGGATTGAATGCTTTGTGCTGTGTGCTATGCTGCAGGACTGGTTAGGTTTCGGACTCCCTTTAAAGGCCCACTGTGGTTGCTGTGGTAACGTGCTTAGCTTTTTTTTTTTTCGGGGCCTTCCCTATAATTGAGTCTTGCGTTTTCATCCCGGATTCCACTGCTTGCACAAAGCACTGATTATTCCTCGGCACTGCAGCGAACAGGGGAAAAAAGAGGGAGACAGTGTTTGAATGAATGCCAAAGCCTTGTCCGTGAAACCCAGTGGTCATTCAGTCACTGTCCTAGGAGTCGACTCCTCTCCTCACATGACCACACTTTGGGAACTTGCACAATGACAAGTCAACCAAATCCACCAGATATATGCTGGCGTTAGATTTTACACAAATGTTAACAGAAGAAAGGAAAGTAAGAACATATCTCTTTAGGAACTTGCAGATCTATTTTTGGACATGGTGTTTTGTTTTAAAGATCAGATTCTGTTTTGTAAACATTGCTCTAAACCTTCCAAACCTGTTTAATAGCAAGGAATTTAAGCTGATCTTGAAAAGGCCTTATTTACAGGCTACACAGATTTGCGTGTGCACTGCATAATGTCCTGATGTAACGTCTCAAAATTGTCAGTTCCTCTGTAGACAAATGTCTTGTCACCTCCTTTAAGTTACTCAGCAATTTTCCTTGAGCTTTTTCATCAGTACACCAAAACCACAGCTGGGGAATAAAGCCTGGCAACCTTCATGAAATCCACTATTTTCTGGGACATTCCAGGTCCTGCTGTGGATATTGGCTGCACCCAGCTCCCCCATAGCTGCTTATCGGCACAGATCTGTTGAGCCATCAATGCAGTATTTTGAGCACATTACTCGGCGAAGAACCGCAGCACAGAACGTACGCTTCCACCCCAGAATTCATATCATACACAAGTCAAAATGTTAACTTTTCAGTAATTCACTTTAAACCCCAAACTGTTGGGGTTTGATGTGTATATATATATGCACAGGATGCAATTTTCTCTCCAATGACTTTTATGCAGAGTCTCTCAACTTGAGATTCTGGTTTTCCACTCAAAGAGGTTATATAACCATTTCCAGAAACCATGGGCTACAGGCTCAAGGGCCAGCTTCCAAAAGCCCTCCAACGTCCTCTGAGGGTAGCCTCAAAACAGAAGATTTATGACTCTACTGTACTGCTTTAAACAGATTGAATGCACATCTAAGGCTCAGCACCATTCCGAACTGCCTTCATAAAATATACAAGAGCTCTGTGCCAGCTAATGAAATCCGTGGTCCTTCAAAAAGTCATACTTCAGCATTACAGGGCAACTGTAGAGTACTGCACTCACGTACTGACTGGCAAAAAAAAATAACCCAGTTAGTACTTATTCAATCCCCATCGACTGCAGCTTTATGGAGGCTCTCGACTTTGATTTAAAACGAAGACAAGAAAATATCAAAAAAAGCATAGAACGTTTCTACAACGCTCAGGGAACCAAGGAATTAAATGCTTTATTCGTAACATACAATTTATTCATAAAAAGAACCATACGACAGAGGAACAGTTTATATGAGAAAACTGGCAATAAATACAGTGGGAGAGGAATTTATAGGAACATTTCAGAGATTATGGCACAAATAAAATTATTTGATAAAAGCAGGAAATTAAAAGGGCTTTTTGGTCATCCAGTCTAATGGAGTAAATCTTTGAAAGCACCAACGCCTTGCTGTTTCAGAGCTAGGTAAAAAGACAAACTTCCAGTGATGTAAAAAGGCAAATGGAATGACTTAAAAAAAGGCTTTTGGAGCATTTGTTTTCTGCCCACTCTTATTCCGACACACCTTTATCATCATCTTCAGTCCCCTCAGGCTGTAGAAGAAGAGCTTGGCTTGTGAACCTTAGAACGGTTAAGACTGGCTCACTCTGAGATGCACGGAAATCAGTGAATAAAAAAATGTCATGGGGTATTAAAAAACAGTTGTATTGAGCAAATGCTGCATAGTAAAAATGGGAAATCTTTTCTTCACAGTTTTCCATACTTCATAAGAAACATTTAATAAGACTTAAAAAGGAATGTTCTGAATAGCAGGTTTAGATATCTTGCCATTCTATAGTTAACTATGACTGATTTAAAACACTGCCACTTAAAACAGGGAAGGAACAGGGAAGGGTTTGGCAGGGATAAGCGCAAGGCTATGACACTCTCGGTTTCTCTCTCTCTCTTACCCCTCAATACAAAAGGAAGACTAGCGAGGATAGCAAAAGACTTGCTCTGTTGATATATATTGCATTAATACTGCTTCGACTAACAGTGCAGCTCTCCCTAGTAGTCGATGCCCTGGTCATTGTAGTGGCCACTGTATTCATCATGGTAGTTACCCTGGTACTCCTCTTCCTGGTACTCTGCCTGATAGTCACTGTCGCTGATCTCTGAGCCGTTTGTGCCTGTGCCCTGGCTGCCGTTGGCATGGATGATGGGCTCTGTGGGGCTGGAGCAGTACTTGGGGTCATAGACCTGTCTGCCCAGCCCGTACACGCTCATGCCCTTCTGAGAAGCTACTTTGTTGGTTCCCATCTGCAAGGAGATAGTGGAGTTGTCTAGTGGCTGCACTGCAACCTTCTGGTCAAAGATGTCTCTCCTGGTGCCTGGGGCAGACATGCCAGCCTAGGGAGAAGACATACCATGGGTCAGATGCATTCCCATTCAAACAATATTTACTTTATCTGATACTGTTAAAGCTATGATCCCATGACTTATATAAAAGTGGTGACAAATAAAGTAATTGATGGACCGGTTAGACAAGCTTTACAGAATGCTGGTACAAATCCCCTTCAACCTAATTATGAAGAAATGAGGGCTGACTCTAGACTTTTGCACAGTACTACATGAGATATCCCCTTTAAGTTCCACCAGGGAGCATGCATGTGTTATACAATTTCAATAAACGTGCACTGCAAGTGTTTAACTAGGGTGGTTCAGTAGACATACCTGACTGGCTCCTTTGTTAGTACCCATCTGCAAGCTGATGGTGGTCTGGTCATAAGGCTTGTCTGCCTGTGTCTTTGGGTCATAAAGATGTCTCCGGGTGCCATAAGCAGTCATACCAGCCTGGCTTGCACACTTGTTAGTTCCCATCTGAAAATATCAGCAAATGATTACTTTGTCCACATATATGCAAGAACATAATAGTGGCTAATCATTCTTACAAATAATTTTTATATCTAACCTGAAGTCCAATAACACACTGGCCAGCCTTCATCTTCTCATCATCAAAGTGTCTTTCTTGCTTATCTGCGTATTTCACTCCAATGTCAACCTTTGTGTCAATGCCTTTGGTTTTGGCCTACAAAATTGCAATGAATGTACTTTTAATTACAGAGGAATATGTATGAACGCAATCGGCACAAATCCAACATGAGCTCCCTTGAAAGTAGAAAGCAATGGAGAAATGACAGAGGGTCATAACATACCATGCTGGCTAGAGCGAGAAGTGTGGTCTGGACTTGAGTCATGTTCCCATTTTCAAAGAGGTCATTGGCTTCAAAGATGTCATTGGGCTTCAAGCCATAGGTTAAGATGGCTTTGATGAAATTCCCAAGGTTTTCCAGCTAAGGGCAGGAAGTACAGTAACAATAATGGCAGTTTTTCAGCAACCTCAGCAGAATGTAGTGACCAAATAAAATCCATGGCATTCGTGTGTTAGAGAAAGATTTTTTGGGAATACATTTATACATTTATGATTTATAATAACTAATTAATGTATGGAAATAACTCATTAATGTACGTACTTTCCCATCGGCATGCAATAGCTATGTGAGCTAGGGTTTTGCAAAAACAATCACCACATTGTTTTTAGAGTTATATCTGCTTTCCAGGACACAGGATACCTTTCAGAACATAAGACCTCTACTCAGTGAAAAACAGCAGCTTCAGTAACTCTACCTTATGCCAGTTCAACTGCGAGTGGTTGATTTTCTTAATGGAACCTGGCTGAAGCTTGTTTATTAACCTATAAGGGAGTAATGACACAGAAAAATCTTTATTAGAAGATTTTTATATATGTATATATACACACACACACACACACACACACACACA
>JBBIGA010000007.1:12704178-12730579 GCA_037576975.1 Alestes dentex
TATATACACACACACACAAATATATATATATATACATACATATATACATACATACATACATACATACACATACATACATACATACATACATATATATATATATATATATATATAATTGGTGAAATGGTAAGGCAGAGACATGTTCGCTGAAGTAAACAGCTGTGTGCGCACAGATAATTACAAATAATAAATCACTGTATAGTAAAACCTCAAAGAAAGGCCACTCCTTTGACTTTCAAGAAACATGTTTTGATTATTTCCTCACCCGACTGCCATTCATTCTGAACATAGTCCATAGGAACAGAGTGAGAAAATGATGGCAGTGACTGAAGGGTTGCTAATTAGAACTTATGTCAGTTTGCTTCTTGACCATGCTTAGCGCATGCTGCTTCTCGCTCATCCTCCCTCCCACTAGAGATCTCCAGCACTACCTGCTTCATCATGCTCCGCCCCATCCTGGCCAGTCGCCTTGGCAACTAAGAAACCCGATGCGGTCTGACCCTCCTCTCTGAGGACGCAAGGCCGGCCTCGCAGCTGGGCCGAGGAGCCAGTCAGGCCGTGCCACATCCTGAGAACAAGACCCGCTCCCACTCTCTCTATTATACAACGGCAGGAGGAGGGGGAGAGGAAGGCTCCCTGTGTCACTCCTACTCAACCCCTCTAGCACTTTCCCTCCTTTTTATCTTTCCGTCTCCATGCTCTCGCTTTTTTTCTCCCTACTTTCATTCAGCTAAAGACGGGAAGAGAAATGCCAGATGTTTTGATTGCCCGTACCACTGATAACCCTATAATACGATAGCATTATCATCTGGTGGGAGTAAAATGGCACCATCAACCGCTTTAACCTTCACAGGGCTTAGTGAAAGGAATGTGAAACCTCAGAGAGGAATGTGTGGCAATTACTGATGGAAAGACATTGCGTGATGTTAATTAGTAGGTCAGAATCCTCTGGAAAGTTTAATAAGTTCTTCAAGAGGCTACAAAGTTTTATATAACTGAGGCGAGCGCTACAGTCTCTCTGCAGTAATTGCATCTTTCTAAATGTATTCCTCTGCAAGAGACCAAGAGTAAAAGCATGCTGTGTAATGCACTCGAACAGAGATTTTCCTTTTCCCATGACCTTAAAATTGCTTTGGAGTTTGGGGCGCTATACAGTGAAACGCAAAGGGATCCACTCACACAAATCCCACAAATACACCAAGATGCCGTTTTACTCACTTCTGCATTTTGAAAGACAACAACTATTTAAAACAATTAACATAGTGACAACCAACAGCATGGAGTTTTACCTTGTCATTTATTTCTCTTAGAAGGAAAGTTAATTGTCTTGGTGTTAATTTTGTAAATTAATGACCAGGGCTCTGGTTGTCTCAGTAGAGGAGAAGGGGCAGGGTGTGTGGTGTTGAACACTTGTGGAGAGCCCAACACACGCTGCCACAGAGCACAGAATAGCTTTTTAAACGTGTTTATGCTAAAAGACCAAATACATTTGGACAACATGTGTAGCTCAGCAGGAATTTACATAAAATGTTCTTTATTTTGGATCATTTGGGTGGCGAAGCCTAAGGTAAAATGCAACCTCAAAGCCTGTCTCTAAATGTAACGGGAGCCTGTAAGGTTAGTTAAAATCCTGTTTATTCTAACGAGTACATAACATTGCCCATTTCACTCATAGAGGACCTGATAACATCATCAAAATATGTCTGCTCAGACAGCTACTAACACAGAAGTGTAATGTAGGTGACATTACATCACTCCTTTACACTCTCCTGGCCATTAGAGATGTGACAGGGAAATATGGACAAAAATCTAAGTATTGTAATTATACAGGCTACATATTCTGAGTGCAATGCCATATCATCAATTTTCTGTAATTAAAAGGGCTTGGAGTATGTAAATAATACGTTTAAAACTGTATGTTAATCCACATCTGACATGGAGACACAGTAACAAGAGAAGAGCACTGTAGAATATGGGCCCTTTAAGAACACTTTGGTCAATCAGTGTCTTAAATGCTGGGTTAAATACTGGCCAAAAATAATTTGAGTTTTGTAGTATTATATGTCTTGTGTAAAACAAAAACTAGGACAAAACATTTCGCAAATATCTTTAACCATTTCAGTGTAATCTCTAGGGCTTCCCAGCCTTTTCCATCTCAGACATAGCTGACAGCACAAGCTTCCATGGCTGTTAAGATTTAACCAACCAGATCATTTCAAATACAACTTCATGTCAAATACAAGCATAACAAACTAATGTAACAGTAATCAAACAAGCCTTTTGAATCTCACTTGAATCATAACCAAATACATCTGAAAATGTTTTGTTTGCAGCCATTAATCCACATTGGGTGAATTTCATATCGTCAAAGAGGGAAACAGTTCACACAGGCTGAAAATATAAATATAATTACCTAGTTCTGTCATTTATGTAGGCCCAACAACAATAATCATAAACTGCGATAATAATAAAGGCCTAGTTTTAAGCCATGCTTGTCTTAATGTATAAATATTGTAATACAGTTTTGAAACGCACTGATGGACAAAGGAGCGCCCTAGCAGTACCACCACGGATCACTGAAGGGGGCCCTCTGATTACCTCAAAGTATTTTAGACTTTAATTTGATAACATTTCAAATTTGTATCAATTTGTATCAATTACCTCATAAAGTATTTCAGACTTTAATTTGATAAAATTTTAAATTTGAAATCATGCCTTGCAATCAGATTAAACTAATCTGTTGAAGCTACGTGTACAATTATTCTATTATGAGCTGATACTTTATCGGTTTCAGTAAATGTATTGTTGACGATTCCATAATGACTAAGAGAGTTATGTGAGACTGAAAATACATAAAGAGCATTAAGATGAACATGCAGAATGTCTCATATTTTACAGAACATGTGATCAAATCTGAAGGCACATAACATATGAAATTATTGTAAATACATAGTCTATTATTGTTTAATAACCTTTTGATGTTCCCGGCTGCGTAACCGAGTCAATTCAAACACCACCAGACAAAGCTATTCTAAGCATGGCAGACGAACAGAAAGATAAAACAGCGGGAGATAATGACATCTAGTGATGATAACACATGAGACACAAGGTCGTTTGAGATGAGAACATAATATGCAAAGAATGTAAAATCACAATATACGTAATACAACACTTTCCTGGAATCTGGTCATGTGAGATAATGCACTCCACACATGGCTTTGCATGTGAGGTAAACTGATGTTTAAGAGCACAACCATGTAATCAGAGGCCTGATGAGAACATATTTTAGTCTGAGTTACTATTCTTAGCAGGACAAATATAGAAAGACAGGGAAAATGAATAATAGAACCTTTTCAACCCAAAAATAGAGGCAAAGTCACTTGACGACAAAACTCATAAATACAGAATGAGTGTTCTAGTCTAGGAGCATATTACAGACGGGCCTAAGAGGGAGCTTGATGGGCTGAGGAATGGAGCGTAATGAAAAGTTAATGTGGCTGAGAAATATATGGGCAGTGCTGAGGAGCATGCAGACCTACCACATCAGGGCTGAGTCTGAAGACCAGAGGAACTGAGTAGAGCAGGGCATACAGAGTACTGAGCACAGAGGAGCTCCATGACTGACGAACCTCCCGGCTGCGAGGGATCCGATGAATGGCGAACTGAAAAAGGAGAAAAAGACAAAAAATAAGATGAACATTATTCGTCAATAGTAATAAGAAATTGTCTGACAGTGGACAAAAGACTTTTAAAAGAATGACAACATATTAAATGTGTTACAACTGAAGTACTAAAGCAGTGAGCAGATTAAAGAACAATATCAAATACAGATGTTACAGTAGCTATAAGTAATGGACTGTATAATTAATTCATTTCTATCACATTACACTACTTTTATTTGAGAAGCATAGTGTACTTTCTATCCAGCTACATATTAGTCTACTGCATTCAGGTTTTTTCGCCACTTAAATTTCATTCTGTTCTCTTTGTTTATCACCTGGACATTTTTGCGTTTGCCCACACCTCTCACTTCAGCTTTCTTTCTTATTTTTTTTTTTAAACCAAAGTGATCCACTATGGCAAAGCATAGAGCTAATAAGAAGTCCCTCTCTGTGTGTTTTGGAGGAAACTGTTTTCCGTGGCTGGTTTTGCTTCTGCTTGACTTATTATTTGATTGTAATAAAATATTTGAATACATGAGCAGTTAATTATGCAGAGGATAGAAAGAAATGGAAATGGTTGATCCGCTGTGGTGACCCCTAATCGGGAGCAGCTTAAAGTAGAAGAAGATATTAGCAGTTAATTACACTGAAGCAACTTCAGGATGGTTTCAGGCTACTCTTCCTTGAAGACTGAGGGCTCACAGTCTTTTCCATGTTCTTGCACGCTGGGAGAGCAAAGGGATGCTGTGCCATCTGCTGGCCAAATGTGAATCTGCAGCACACTGAAGGATTGGAACTGTAGCTCCATGCAGTGTTTTCTGTGTACTTGACAACTTACCTGGCCTTGGCTGTCGCCTTTCATTTTCGAGGCTTCGAATGTGCGAATCTTGTCTTCACTCATCTTGTCAGTGTCTGCGATCACATAATGTCGAGGGGTGTAGGCTTGGGATAAGCTTCCCATCAAACGTATTATCTCTGTCGTGTGTCCACCTGTGAATAAGATAAGATAACCCTTTAATAGTCCCACAGGCGGGAAATTTGCATTGTTACAGCAGCAAAGAGGAACAAAGAAGAAAGAAGTGGAAACCGCATGACCAATAGAATAAAAGATATAGAACACAACAGTATACTATAAAACAGACTATACAAATAATACAAGTAATACACATCTAAATCCATCGTGTACATATATGTCCACAGTGTACTTACATACATACACATATCTTTGTGTGTGTGCATATATATAGTTTATAAAGTTTGTGATATGTCAGGATGAACTTAAAATGCACTATAACCTTTACAGGTCAACTTAATGTGACATTCCCTAAACGTTTGAAAGCACATGTCCAACTGTTTTGTTTTTTTTTACACAACTTGCTGTTCTCTGACAAGGAGCTTAACAGCATAATTCGAAACAGGTGTTTGATCCATGAATCGACCAATACATTTCCTGGTTCAATCAGAATTAGTATTTAAACAGTCCTCCTCATCATGCTGTTCACATTTTGACATCATGATACAAAGAGGACACATAACAATTGATCTTCACTACCTCCCCATTGCGAGGCTTCAAACAGGATGTTCTCAGACGGAAGTGGCCACTGAGCTTAGAGTGTCACAGAGTATCATCAGCGGGTTGCAACAGAGAGACTGGAAGAGTCACAAGAAGGCATAGAAGTGGACATCCTTTGGCCACATCCCACACTGATGACCGCTTCATTGTGAACAGTGCCCTGCGGAACCGGATGATGAATGTCACTCAACTCCAGGCACATTTAAGGGAGGCGAGAGGCACCCAAGTGTCACATCAGACCATTCGAAACCGTTTACATCAGCGTGGTCTGCGTGCTAGACGACCTGCAAGTGTACCTGAACACACCACCAGGCACAGGGAGCATTTACGCTGGACGAGGGACCAGTGGGCCTGGTCTCTGATTAAAGTCGATTCACACTGAGCAGTAATGATGGCCGCCAACGATGTCGGAGTCAAGGAGATGCATCAGCCACTGCTGTCACCAGACGAGTCTTTGGTGGTGGTGGTGTAACAGTGTGGGTAGGTGTGTCTATTCAATACAGAATTGCCCTACACTTTGTGAATGGTACAGTGACAAGCCCATACTACCTGGATAACATTAATCCAGTCATTGTGCCCCAGCATGAACAACATAGGCCTAATATCATCTTCATGGACGACAATGCTCCAGCTCATGGAGGTCGCATCATTAGGGAAGGGCAGCTGGAGACTGGGGTACTTCGAATGGAGTGGCCTGCACTTTCCCCAGACCTGAATCCCATAGAAAACCTAAGTCATGGTGACTCAGCCGAGTTACCGTGTAGATGATTCTAACTCCGTACCCCAGTACCTCATTGACCTGAGGGCTGCCCTTCAAGTGGAGTGGGATGCCATGTCTCAGCAGCCAATAAGTTGACTTGAACAGCATGAGACGTCGTTGTCAAGCTGTAATTGGTGCTCCAGGGTACATAACATGTTATTGAGACATTGACATTTTTTGTTGTGGTATACTCACCACTGTTGTTGGCTTCGGTTTCAATAAATTGTTTGAGATGGGGAAATCACCATTGCATGCTTCTACATAGATGCCCTACTTTCATGATATATCACAATAGTGTGAACTTCTTACGTTTTCCATAAATTTCACCCGAAAGCTAAAAATATCCGTAACTTTTTGTGAGTAGTGTATATACACATAGATATGTATATGTATGTATGTGTGTATGTATGTATGTAAGTACACTGTGGATATGTATGAACATACTGGATTTATATATGTATGTATGTACACAGTGGAGCGTCCTCATATGCATCTTCTGAGGCATCTGATCATTTACCACAACTTGCCAACGTTAGTCTAAGATAACAAGAATCCATATGACAGTCTAACCTGATCCGGCCACTACAAGAACACACACGGAGCCCTTCTTTCCAGGTTTACAGTCTGATCCTCCACGCAGGACCAAAAACAAACGCACAACAAAAAACAGAACCGCCAGAAAAGCACCGCATAAAACTCCAAAAATCACTGACAGAAACATGGTGCCTACAGAAACACGTGATACATTAAAAATTCAAAGTACCTGGATCGCAACGTTACGATATATAGTAACTCAGAAGACACAGAAAGAGTGAAAATGAAGGAAAACAGACTAGGTGGACTTTGGAAAGAGCGGCACAGCATGTACAGCTAAGTAGCTAAGGGCGGAGAGACTGTCTCTCTCCTGTAAACTTCAGCTTATCAAGACAAACCGGCTTAATGGCGGATTTCATAGTCAAAATGAGATATAACGGGCCTCAAATAATACAATAAATCGATTTAGGACTTTACAAACTAGGTAAACTGGTCGCCTGATTCTCCTCTCTACCCGCACCATGACAGTTTTGAGCGAGCTACGGAAAGACTGTGAGGCCAATATTTGTGTAGTGGTGCAAGTGTTGATGGGAATTGTAGTCCTCCACGAAAGTGGGCTGGAAACCCAATGAACCCGTATCCTACATTTATGGATTTACTCATGCTGGGCAAGACTGAAGTTTTTAATCGCGATTAATCGCAATGTTATACACAAAATTCAATTATTAACTCAAAAGTACTGTTTTGCGCATTTTATTTTTAAAGTACTGCTGTATGAACAAAAGTGCAATGACATTTGCTTAACAAACACTAAACAAATTAAGGTGCTTTTAACAGCAGTATTCCCTTTAACACAGTGACATAGCTACAGTTCAAATATTTCTGTATATCTCAACTTAAACATTAATGTAATTAAATAAAAAATAAACCCAAAGCTATTTGCCACTGCAAAGCATTCACATTTTATCTAGTTTGTAATAGAAAAACAAGTTACCCTCAGAGTCCAGAGCATGTGGGGCAGGACCATTATAGGAGCTGCAAAGGGGGAGCAACTCCATTTTAAAGTCTGTGTATGTGAATGCAGTGTCATTAAAGTCCTTTTGGTGTAACGGTCAGGTGTCCCATTACTTTTGTCAATATAACATGGAAAAGAGTAATGGGACGGCTGACCCCCGCGAAAACCAGCGGAGACGTTGTGCTGCGTGCTGCATGTACCCACGAGCCCAAAATAAAAGGCTGCCCTCTCTACATTATTCTGATATGCTTTTAAATATCAGCACGTCTTTTGTTCTTTCAATTTTCTCTTAATTTATTCTTTGAGCTTCTATGCATTCCTGTTTATTCAATTGTTCTATTCTATTCTATTTTTTTTCTATTCCTGTAAAGCATATTGTTCTGTGCTTTAGACATCTTTTGTGTATGATAATGTACTATATAAATAAATCTGACTTGACTTGTGTTGGAAGAGCCATAATTAAGGAGTTCATTAAAAAGGCACTTAGGATTTAATTTGTATTAGTTGAACTAATTTAATTTTAGCAAGTTCGTGTAATTACTCAGTATTTGTTGGTTGTAACAATGGAATTAACCAAGACCATGTTCCCACGGCTGGTCAGAATTCCTCACAGATTTGCCAATGTCCCAAGGGAACACTCACCTTTTACTTACCACGATCAACCAGTTTTCAACCAGTTTTCAAAGTGATTTGTCACTTTGTGGCTCTATCCAAGTTAGCAACAGGACCAGAGACCTGTCCGCCTCCACAGATTTCCCCTAGATGCGTCCCCAATTCACCTCAAGGTTTTGGAAGACAGGAAGGTCAGACTGAAGGAGTCTCCTTGACTTACTTCGTGTGGGCCAGGTGATTGAATACCTCATTGACCGAGAAGGCCATGGCCCTGAGGACCGACCTGGGGCACCATGTACGTGGAACTCACTCATAACTTTCGCTACTGACACTCTGACATGTTTCAAAGGCCATCTGAAGCAGGACTTCTGAGAAGATGGTCTGTGATGTCTAGGATTGTTACTCCCTGCAAGAGCCACCAGATGGCAGCATGGTCTTTGTTTCGTGTAGGTGATGGTCCCTTATCTCACTGCTCACCTGGGTTACAGGTGTCTGTAGTTTGTCATTATGTGTGAGTGAATATATGTCCTTCCCTTTTATTTGTTCATTTTGCTACTTGTTTATTTTTAACTTTCAAAATTCAAATTCCACCTGGATCCAGGTCCATAGTGCGTGTCTTTCTCACTAGTGGCCGAGTTTCAAATCCCACATGCTTTTACGGTATCCCAAGGGGTATGTAGAGTTTAAAATCTACTATGTAAAATTCATACATAACATTTTGTTTGATTAACCTGTAAACACACTGCTCCAAGATTAGTTAGTTATGTTATGTGGCCGAGTAACATTCAGGCAATCAGTTGTACATGACTTGACCACAGTAGTTTGAAACAGACTTCTCAGGTGCAAATCAGATGAAACCTCGCTAAAAGTACAGCATGATTGTTTAAAATGTTTTGTCCATGCCCGCTGAAGAGAATGAATCCATTCACACCTGTTTAAGCATCAGTCAGGCATAGAATATTAATCATAAACCATCGCTGAAAAGGATGCATAAATATGAGCCTAAAAAACATTGTTCAAAATGTTTGGCAATGGTTCTCATTCTAGTAGCAATTTGCAATCTCCTTAGAATCAATACTGATTCAATTCAATTGCCTCATCACTGTGACACTTTTAGTATCATAAAATCATTAAATCATAGATATGGCATTTATATCTCCGTGAATAGACTCTCTCTGAAGTAAATAGTCCTTATCTCTGAATACAGGAGAGAGACACCAGCAATCATCTAGTGTATATTTGATGCCTCATTGTTGAAGTTCGAGGTGTGATTACATCTGAGGAAGCACTATTAAATTATACTGGTACATCCTACAGCTGAGTTTACATTCGAGTCTTCAGAATATAGCTGTAACAAAACTGCCAGAAAGAAAACAATGTTTTGAAATATGACAACGTGGTAAGTATGACGTACAGATCAACTGTTGATTGTAATTAGTGGACTGACTGAAGTGTGTTTGAGCAGGGAGATTGTCACGTTTCCCTTCTTCCAAGCACTGCAAGTAGGCGCATGCACAGACTTCCATGCTTAGGGATCTTTATTTTCAAAGTATAAACAAAACAAAAGGTGCAAGGGCCAGAATCAACAAACCAAAAGAAGAACGGACTACTCTAATCTGAGCCAGGGCGACGGTGGACCGACAACCAAGGTTCACCTACGCTGAACTTAAATACTCTACACAATAAACCTTGAACCAATCAACAAACCCCAAAACCCCTTCAACCAATAATCAAACACATACTCTTACTCCTGAGTACACCGGCAGCTGAAACTAATAACTTAACTCAAACCCGGTGTACTCAGGATATCAAAATAAGAAACAAAACCAAAAACACAAAAACCTCAAACTAAACCAAGAGCGACCCCTGGTGGCCACTGTCAGAACCTGATAGAGATCTCCAAACTGTAGTTGTAGACACCCTGAAATACTCCAGGTTTATTTGTCAAGTGTCCTGTACAGATAATTACTTAACTAACATTAGCTTAGTTTCTTGTCTTTCAAGTTATATGAGCCAACAGTTCAGCAGGGAGACTGATCATGTCGCATGAGATTTAAATTTGTGTGGAATTTCCTGTGTGTATATCAAAGGACAAACACTGTGGTCTTCACCAAGTCCTTGTCCAGTCTCGGAATTTATTGATGTACTTTTCTGCCATGGGAAGTTTACATGTGTTTGCAGTCGACTTCCTGTTATATGTCTGCTTAAAATGATTGTCATTTGCTTCGGTGTGGCTCAGCCTTGGTGCTTGGTTGATGACCTTCGCATGGACACTTAACCCTCTCTTAAACTGGCCGACATAGTCTTCAAATATTTATTGTTGTGTCTACCTTTTACAATGACCCAGAATTTCCCATTTCCTTGTATTAGAGTGTCCTCACCTGAACCTTATAACCATCCAAATGATACAATTTTAGTTCATGTGCTGATTCCATTCTAGTTCTATAAGGCCTTGTTCAGGCAGGCAGATGAAGTCCAATTTGAAGCAGGACAGCTTTTCAAAACAAAATACACATTCAAGCCTCATTTTTTTGGTGTTTTTAAGTCTGATTCAGATCAGATTTCTGGACACGCGACTCAGTTTTCCAGTCAAATGAAATGTTTTTATTTCATCATTCGGAGCAGCTGCCATCGATGAGAGAATGTACAACATGATAGTCAGTGCAGCACATCCCATATTAAAGCTGGAACATGGAGAGCTGAAGCTTTCAACACATTTAGATAACATTTTACTTTGTGTGGTGTAGAACATTACACTTCAAGATCTAAGCTCATGAATGTGACTGGGTTGCCCCACCCCAGTCAGTACACTCAACTGTGTTGTTAGCAACCAGTGTGGATATGAGGTTCTCTATATTATACTCCATTATACCCTATTATACTCTGCTATGGTTTTATGTATGGCTATTCTAGCAACTTAAACCAAGTTCTAGTGTTAGCCAGCCAAAGTTTTAATGGAAACAGTGTATAATACTATTAAGACTGTGTTTATCATAGAACAGTCTATTGATGCTATTGAAGCAAAATCCAAAAAAAGTAACTTTACTGCAGAAGAGAAAAAATGTTTGTGGCTTTTAATGTAAGTTAATGCAATTGAAGTCATTCTGGACTGTTTTGGTATGGTGCATTTACCATTACAGTTTAATTTGCTGTAAACAGCAACTGACATTTTCCAATTCTGTCAAAATATTAAAAGCACAATGAAAAAAGAGATGCAAAGTTTTGTTCCATGATGAAACGCAGTGACCATATGGGCACTAGGCCATCTTATCACATGCCCCTCCCTTTAAAGTCTTCGCTCCAAAGAACACAGCAATGTAAATGTTTAAGCTTGGGAATGGGATGGTTATGGAGTGGTGAAGTTTCTGTTTTCTGATTTATGGTCTCATGGAGTCGGACAAGAGTAATCAATTTGTCATCAGCCGAGCACCAGTTCATTAAGACCTTATCGGGGCGATACAGGGAGATTACTGGCACTGTTGCCCTGCAAAGTTTGCAGGGTCATTGGCAGGGCATGAGACGGCTGGTTGGGGTAAATGTACTCACAGACCTACCACAAGGAGGCAGATCATGTTAGAAGGAGGAAGTAACAGCATATCTCTAAACTGAAGAACGAAAAAGGTAATCACAGACGCAAGCAGGCCAGATTTGGCACTCCTTCTTATTGGGTCTTTGTACTCTTTGTCTACAGTATCCCTCCTTCCTCATATCTTGTCTCCTATGCATGCAATGTTTTTTCCCTCTGAAACTCTGGATTATTAGTTGGTCATATATGCTTTGCCAAAGCATTGTTTCCAGCATTCCTGACTTCAGAGAAAATCTCCATTTATAGGAATGAAAAAATCCATGCTATAGTTTCTGAGTTCTAATGTTTGTCATTATTGGGCACATTAAGCATGCAGGAATTTACAAGCATCCAGTGGATTTTCTTTCTGTGGTGAAGGCTTCCTATGATCTTGCCTTAAAATTGCATAAATATTCTTTAAATATTTTATAGCCTCCCCATTTGCAATTTAATATATAAATGTTTGTAATGTTTGTCCAGATGCTTTCACAGGCCTCTCAGTGCAGTTTGTCACGTTCACATCAGCTGCTCCTCAAGTTAAATTCTGCGTGTAGCAGTGCTGCCTTTGATTACATTAGAAGGTCTTCAAATTTTTGAGATAAAAGAGTTTAATGTAGTATGTAAACACTGTTACAATTCTAATACCTAACTTTGACAGTAACAGTAAAAACGGTGCCTCGAGTGGACCTCAGGGAAAACAATAAAACATGAATCATGTAGGATGTGTGCCATCCTAAACATAATGAGCTATGCATTCCTCATCATTATCTGCATTGCACCTGCAGGACTCATATAATTGCTCATAGCAAGCTGAAGATAATTAAATGCACTTCCATTTACTCCCTGAATGTATACACAACAAAGGCTGTTTCTCTTTTTTAATGTTCTGTTCTCTAATGGTGTGATTTATTAATGTTGTTGTCACATTAGTCTTAAAAGATGTTTATAAGAACACAAGTTAACAAAGTTGGACATGTATCATCTGTAAAAAATTATTTTGTTTGCATCACACATGAATTTATTAAATAAGACATGAACACGAATATGCTTCACTCATAAGTCATTTTTTATGGCTACTTTGATGAAACATCATAATAATAAACCATTAATGCTCTGAATTCTGTTATGAATGTGTGCACACACTTACACAGAAACTTGGAATCTTAGTGTATCCAACAATAAAGGCAGCATGGAGCTTATTTCTTATAGTGACAGAAAACGTGCTGGCACACATATATTGTACTCTGCCCAACATGGCAAACACCCCAGTTACCATGGGGGCAGATTTTAGCTTAGAGTCCCAAAGCCTCTAAATGGATCATTCATGATATGTGAGGCATGATAGAGTTAATCAAGAGATCAAATTCAGAAATGGCTGAAGGCTGAAACTTTTGCTGTAACTGTACAGCATGGCAGTGGTGCAGAACCGGTTCGGTAGCAGTAAGTGCCAAGAGACCACAGTGTCCTTATTGCTTCAGCAATGTGGACACAAAACCTGTATTGTTTTCGAAATCTGGCAAAGCCCCACAGGGTGTACTTGGCCTTCTGAAACATCATTTACACTCAGCCACACGTTGAAAGGCTCACATTCTTAAAATAAATAATAACCCTACCCAGTCAAATAGAAAACATGGTAATAAAAAAGGAGGGTAAATTCCAGGTGTACCATTGGGTAACACCTGAGTAAGATGCAGGCTGAGTGTAAATTCATGTCTTGTTTAATCATAGGCAAGTTTCAGTTGACAAGGTAGTCATAGTATTACTCAGTTTTTACCAATGAGGGCTTTTTGTTGTTTGGTTTATATAGGGACAATAACTTTGTGTATGTGGACCAGTGACACAAATATGTGCTCATTTATGTTGTGGGTGGTGCATTCAGATGCAAATCTGCCCATGTATGTACAGTCTAACACTTCTAGGAAAGGAAGTTGGTCTCTTAACAACTTGTGTGGGCATGTGTAGTGCCAGGAATGAGTGTGATAATTTGGGCAATGACACATCACCTCAGACACTCATGTACACAAAAAAAATCACATCCCACCTCCGTTCAATTGGATTGAAATCTGGGGAACTCAGAGGCCAAGTCAACACCATGTTCTTCCAATTTCTCAACTCATTATCCCACTTAAAGAAGTCACTGCCTTTAGGGAATATCTTTGCCATGAAGGGGTGTACAGTAGTTGATCTGCAACAATGCTTTGGTAGGTGATTTGTGCCAAAGTCCATATGAAAATTCCACATAAATGCCAGGACATAAGCTTTCTTGAAAGAACATTTCCCAGAGCTTGATTTCTTCCCCTTTTTTTCCCAGGTAAGTGCCCCATCCACATAATATAAAAGAAAACATGATTCATCAGACCATGCCACCGTCTTCCACTGTTCCGTGGTCCAGTTCTGATGCTCACGTGCCCTTTGTAGGCACTTTCTTTGGTGGACAGGGTTCAGCATTGGCACTCTGATCAGTCTGTGGCTATGCAGATCCCCACTCACAAATCTAACATTAGTTTGCTACTTTCAGCCTATGTTAAGTGTTTGTCAGTTTCAGTGTGGTGCATAAACGCATTCAATGAACGGTGTTCATAGAACACCAGTGCTGGACAGGCCATCGGGCATACCAGGCATTTGCCCGGTGGGCCGATGGTAAATTTGGGCTGGGCAGGTAATTTTGGGCCACCGCAGAATCTCGTCAGCAAAGCACAGCCTCCATAACTCAAAACACAATGGTGTAGAATACAGACAGGACATGTAATTAGTCCATTTCTGTGTGTGTGTGTGTGTGTGTGTGTGTGTGTGTGTGTGTGTGTCTGGTTACGGGTATACATCCTCATGCAAAGCACTCCCTTCTTTCATGTTCTTTTTTACGTGCTAATTTGCATTTACAGCAGTTTCACTCTCTGCTTGATTAAGATGCACATTACATACATGTAGGCCTACATGGTACATTGTGTCAGAACACCTACCATGCAGTTTCATGGGGGTGTGTAGAATTACAATTAAAAATAAACAAATTACTTGTTTTTTTCGTTAGCTCGTGTTGTGTGTTATTCTGTAACATTTGACCAATTCCTTGTTCTAGAGGTTCTACAAGCTAGCCAGAGGCATTAGGTATTGTATGTGTTGTGCCAATAATGCAATAATGAAAGAAAATGTTCTTTTAATACTTAAGTATTTTTAAAAGTAAGTACTTCAGTACTTTAACTTAAGTAAAAATTGGACTGTACGACTTTCACTTGTACTGGAGCAACATTTGACCAGTGGTATCTGTACTTTCACTTAAGTAATGAATGTGAGTACTTTGTTCACCTCTGGAGGAGATAGAGGTGTGGATGAAGCTCAATTTCCTTCAGCTGAACGGATCCAAAACAGAAGCACACCACATCATCTCCGCTCTTCCACCATCACCAGTATCACTTTCTCTGGCCAAAACATCCCCCTGTCCACATCTGTCACCTATTTGGGTGTTAAAGTGGATCCTTAACTCACTTTTGACACCCACATCAAAAAACTTTGTAAGACACCCCTTTCTCTACAGGAACTCCTTAAACCCCATACCTCCTCACGCACCCTCCGTTCTATAAACACAAAGTCCTCAGAACCAAGCTCCGCAGCATGGGGGATCGGTCGTTCTCATCTGTGGCTCCGAGGCTGTGGAACGCCCTCCCTGACTCCCTGAGAGCCCCACGGTCTATTGATGTTTTTATACAAAACGTAAAGACTCGTCTTTTTAGAAAGGCATTTTGCTCGTTTTCAATTTCCTGTTTTCACTTTGCTTGTGTTTTTTTTCTTTTACTCTGTAGCACTTTGAGATTGCTGAAATATAAAGTGCAATAAAAACAAAATGTATTATTATTTTTATTAGGAAAAATAAAGAGGAAAAATAAAGAGGAAAAATGGATGTCCGGGTGGCAAAACCTTGATCTGCCAGAGTCCGACTCAGCAGTACCGGCTACAAATGTGAAGAGAAAAACAAAATGAAATCAGAACCATTTCCACCCATAACATCCATGAAGTTTTCACATCTGCAAACACACACACCTCATCTCCATCCACTTTCCATACTTCCACAAATGGGAAGCCCATGCCAGGGTCATAGTGTGTGACCTAAAAATCACTACAATAATCAGCATTTATGAGACATCAGCAGTAAATGATTTTTAATCCTAATATTATCCAACACTTACATTCGCAAGCAGATCTGCCCCTCGCAACATCTCTTCCAAGAAGCTCTCAACTTCAGTTGCCCTCGGAAGAAGAGGAGCGATGCCATACAACAGAATCCCTGTGGCTTGGAATGGCAGTCTCATGAAGTCAGTCCTGAAAGTAAAAGCTTGTTTAAGAAAAGGAAATCTTAAAGCTCCATGGTTTCATACTGAGGATCGAGCAGAGGGAGCAGTAACCTGATCGGATGAAGGGTGTCCATCTTCACAAGGTCGTAGCCGCCATAATCCACGTACTGTGGATGGATAGCGCCTCTGTTTCACGTGTGTTAAACGCGCAGCGTTAGCATGGGATGGGTGGGGCATGGCCAGCAACAGCTTATTTGCATAAAAGTGACAGAGTCCTTAAACGGCTCATTTTGAAAGGGACTGAAACTGTCAAGAATAAAGCTGGTGAGATCTCTCATTTTGTGCAAAGAACTTCATGACCACGTTTTGTATAGCCCATAGACCTATTATAACTAAAGTGAGTTTTGCATAAAATGTTCCCTTTAACATAAAAATACAGGAGTTTCTTTTGACACATGGCATAGCTGCTGTATTTCATATTTTGATAGTCTTACAAAAAGGGTTTTTAGCATTTGGTAAACACTTTGGCAAATATAACTAAGCTGTGAAATTAAACTGGGACTAGAGAAAATGAGCTAACCTAGGGACTGATAAAGAAACATACAGTCCACTATTCAGTTTATGTGGTATTCTATGTGAATGACTTTGGAGAGATGAAGTATTGTGGATTCAGAGAGATAAACCGGATGCTGTTATCAAAATCCTTCAGAAAGGAATGTGATAGTCATGGGTAATGAGATATCAGATGTATTTTTACACAGCAATTAAATGTATTTCTACACCACATATATCTTAGTATATGAACATGAGTATGGATAATTTATACTGCTAAATGTTATAAACAATCTGTTCTTTGGAGCGATGCCATAGAAGAATCACTTTTGCTTAAAAAGCCCTCCTTAGAGAGAACCATAAAATGTGGGTATGAAGCCTAAAACTGGTATACCACCCTTACATTACATATCTAAAACTGAGTTCTTCAAGGTCTCCTTAGTGATGACAGTGGCTATGTGTATATACCTTTAGATATGTGTATAAATAACCTTTAGATACACTCTTGAATTGTCCCAGTAACATATGTTACTGGGACAATTCAAGAGCGTATCTAAAGGTTATTTATACACTTAGAAGGTTCTTCACCCTCGCAAACCTCAAACAAACAGAGAAGGTCTTTAGGGAGCCTTAAGTGGCTCTTCTGTCGCATCATCTCACCCTTTGTTGTACCTTTTATTTTTTAACTGTAGAATGACATATCCTATTCGGCAGCACATATACTAAAATTGGAACGATACAGAGAAGATTCACATGGCTCTTGTGTAAGGATGACATGCAAAATCGTGAAGCATTCCTTAAATGGGGTGGCTGGTGGTTAATGAGCTGCCCCTGTGATCAGAAGGCCATGGGTTCAAATCACAGGACTGCTAGTGGCACCCCTGAGGTACCCTTGAGCAAGGTACAGTCCCCACACACTTCTCCCCGGGTGCCCCCTCCCCATTGGTGGCAGTAGGAAAATGATTTAAATGCAGAGAAAGAAGTTCACACTGTGTGCTGTGGTGCATTCACGCTTGACTTTAAGGGCCACTTTACTTTATTCAATTCCTTGAGACCTGTTCCTCCTTCACTCACTTTAACACTACAGTAACTTTAAACTTACCCTCTGTACACAAGCATGAATAAATATACACTCACACTACTTGCAAACATTGTCTACTATGCACACTATTATTTTACTATCAGAAAACTACCGTTTTAATGCTTTTATTTTGTTCTGCTTGAGGTCATTTTTAGATATGTATTTTTTTACTGTGCAAACTTGAAGGGGGCTTTGAGTCCCAGAATTTAATTACTGTTCATGATGTAAAAAATCTACCCAGACTCCCTCGAGTGTGTAATATGTTTGGATTGTTTTTAAGCGACTAGAACCACACCGCTGTGCTTTGTCAACATCTTTGAAAGTAGCCTTGATTAAGTCTTTTCCGGAGTTAGGCCTGTGTCTCCACATGGTGAGCCTTCTCTCACCACCACAGCCTGAGAGGACTCTGGAATGCACTGGCTATGCCAGCATGTCATCAGTTTTCATGTCACTTTTGCTGATAAAAGAAACTCGCTGTACAGTCCACCGTTTGGTGTCAGCTGTGGCACTGTCACTGTGCTAAAGGGGAGTCTCTCTGGGAGTTCAGCATTACATGCCTTTTTTCTTCTCCTTCTGAGTCAACTTCCTGGTCTAGAGATTTCTAAAAGATGAATGTTCTGTCTGTATATGACACTGAAATGCTTACAGCCCTGGGACAGGCTCAAGTGGGTGTAGGGATCCTTTTTTTTGATGTGGTGTGAGAAAGAGCTAAACAAAAAGAATGATTTAAGTGTGAGAACTGGACTGTGTGAGACTATATCTGGCTTCTCCTCTGACAAGGATTAGCATAATGGGCACGGCATCTGTGGAATGTTAAGTTATTGGAAGTTAGCTTACAACCAAATACTGATTTCTTTGATAACTTCTCAAACATCAAATAAATAATGGTCTCCTCCACCATCTGAAAGCGCATTGGGAAATACAGAGGGGTCATATAGTAGGAAGGAAGCATAATATGGAGCTCATTTAATCAGGGGCCTGAGCACTCAAACTAATAATGGTCTGTCTTAGCTGTGTGTCTGTCTTTTTTCTTGAAGTTGTCCAGCTGAGAACATTTTCAGGGGTTGAGCCAGTGGTCAGATCAGGAAAACAAACCTCTCTCTGGAGAGTAAAGAACAGAGCTGTCCACCAGTATGGACAGTACTGAGCTCAACTCTGAAGCTATGGTTTCTCCTTCAAAGCTTCCATCTAGCTCCATAAATACATACAGGGCTCGGAGGGCATTCCAAACCAAAATGAGCTAATCGGTCCATCACCATCTGGAATTAACAAGGCATCCAGTTGCATACTACTCTGATGATGCTTCAGTAAAGCACTTACTTTGGTTTGTGATAGTAAAACAGTTCTGCCAGCTCAGCACGCAAAGTATGTAGAGTGTCTTTTTAACTTCGTTAACATCATTGATGGGGGTTTTTGGTGCAGTTGTTAAAGGCTGAAACACACAAAGAGAAAGTGGTATGGAAGCAGGAATACAGCTGTCAACAAGATTTGGAACAACTGCACACCCCAGGAGAGCGCTGAGCGCTAACCTTTAGACTGCAGATCACACACAGCATTTCAGTTTTCCCAGAAATACAGTATGTTTCTGTTTTTACAGCATTTCAGGATTTTCCCGTCCCCAACGAGTGTGTTTTTAAAGGAAAATAAGAGCAAATTGCATTTCCTTCTCTTCATCCTGTCTTTCTTTCTCTTTCTTTCTTTTTTTAAAAATTATCTTTGTTTATCTATGTTTCATTTCATGCCTTTCTTTCTCTTTTTCTCCCCTTTCGCCTCTTTCTTTCTTTGTATTCCTTCCTCTCTTTCTTTCTTTCTTTCTTTCTTTCTTTTTTCTTGTCTCACCAGAGCGAAATCATCATTTTCCTCATAAGTCTGTGGTTGTTTATTTCAGCAGAAAACTAGTCAAAACTTTAGTGATTCAACAAGTGTGAGCAGAAAATGCAACTGGTCTCATACTTTTACAATGAATTAGAGAGTTCTCCCTAGGCAGTCCTTGAGGACTCATAGGCTTTTCCTGAGAACCTGGGCAGTTCAACGAATAATTCACCTTATTTCATTCGGAATCACCGCCCTTCTCCGGATGCCTCTAGTTTTGTCAAGTACTTGCATATACTTGTTATAATGTAGGCACACTTACTATAAACAATCATGCTCAGAGTTTTAAGAGCAATTAATGGGAAAGTTTAAATTCAGTGTGAATTCGGGAATAGTAACGTGCTTTAGTTCTGTACCAAGACACATTAATGAGTGAAATATGGTATTAGGGAGGGTCTCTCAGCAATCTGACCATTATCAGTTGGTTATAGGTGGCGGTGGTTGGCGGAAGAAATTAAACATGATTTTATTGATTAAAAGTATTTGGCCCCACCTGCATGGTGACATAAAAAAATAAGACAAGATTTTTTTAATGGTACAATGAATTGTGCTTAACTTGACCAGGGACATGGAGTAACAAAGTAAAGGTCCCCTTTGACTTGAGGTTCACTGCAGATAAAAATTGATTTAGTTCGTTCACGTAAGCATGATTCAGCACCTGAGCCCCACCAGATGGGAGATTTAACGCACCTTGATAAAACCTTGATACAATCACTGTAGATCTCCTGGCACTCACATGCCAGTAAAATGCCAGTAAATTGCAGCACTTGACGTAACAGTCTAGACACTACATTTGTAAAATGCACAAAATCATTTGTAATATCGTCTCTGTGACCACGAACAGGTCGTATAACAAGCCTTTTTGGATAAAACAATCAAGGGATTCAGACATTAAGAGCTTAGCCAAGCACTTAACCACCCAAGACAGCATACCGTCTATAAACACATGTGGAGTTGTTAGTATTGGAGAGGTCCTTGGTTTCCTTATTTGAGCTATGTACTTGTGATCCATCCTTTAAATCACCCTTGAGTGGTGGGCTTGATTATAGCCTTAAAATGACTCATGTCTCACTTGCAGTTGCATAAGTCTCAAAACACGATTAAAAGCTATTCCTTGGGGCCACATTCTACATATTAGTAAGTATGAACTTATAAATGCGATGGTTGAGCAAATATAATGTCTACATCCATGGACAAAGAGTGAATAGGACATAAAGAACATGTGCTCATTACAAGGGCTGATTGGTGAGTTACTGTGGACATAAATGGACCCAGGACCACTAGCTCTGGCTGTGTTGTGTAACATCTGTGGGACAGACAAGACAGATGCATGGCAAACATCTGCCACCACTTAGAGGAAAAAAAGGAGAACAAAAAGGAAACAAGCAAAAGGCCACTTGAAACGAGGAGCTAGGAAAGAGTTTGACCTGATTTGATTGGTTGATTCTGCATGTGGGGGTTCTAGTCTCACTTCTTTAATATGTGAGAAATTGTCCTCACCCAAGAGAGCTGCCATGAACATGTGAATCCAGAATGACAGACAACACATCATTACACAATTTGTTTTTAGTTTTTTGTTGTTGATTGCTCTGAGAATGCTGAGGTTTATCCATTTCAGTCAGACATTTTTAAAGACACGGCAGAAAAGACATGACCACCCAGAAACTAAATTTCCACAAATGTCTAAGGATGGTTCATGATGAGAACAGTGATTCCTCTGGAGAGCAGTAAAAAAAATGACTTCCAGGACATAAAAATAAAGTCTTTAGGAAGATTTTCTCAGTCCTGTAGGTATGCAAGTTGCAAGACAGTTTTCCATAGGTTATGTGTAATTGAGGCAAGTAACACAAAACCGAATGGGAGAAAATCAAAGAAGGCAGATATAAGCAAAGGTGCACATGGAGTCTATGAATAAACAACACTCTGATAAGACACAGATGAAACAAACAATGGTTCGGAGATGCAAACAAGATGGGCAACAAACAAACTAGACACCAAAGGAACAACACTAGACAAGGCAGAATGGAAATAGTACAGGGCTGGACAAGATTCACCCACACTTATTCAGGATGTGTTGCTATGGAAGTGTTTCCATCACGTTAAATGAGACATATTGCACACTTATGATTTTGTATCTAATTATTATGATTTACTCTCTAACAATTCTGCGAAAATATTGCAGACTTTTGAAAAAGTTTTTCATTATCATAACATAATCAGTGCTAATAATTTACTCTAAATGATAATAATTTGCTTAGTATGAGACAGAAATTATCATTCTAAAATTAGTGTTTCATTATGAATCATTCAGTGATAATTCTGAGAAAGTTTTCATTGAGACTTAAGACTTATGACTTATGACTTTAAAAAAGCTAAAAAGCTTTGGTAACTTTTGTTTAAGTGAGTTTGAGTTCAGTTTTGATGTTTCAAACTTATTCCGCACAATCTATAAAGCACACTAATCTCCAACATGGAATCGAAAGGATCCTTGAGCGGTAAATGCTGAATGCAGCGTAAAAAGTAGTCTTTTCAGTAATCTTAATCAGATACAGCCTTTTCTTTCAAAAGGTGGGTCTCAAACCACCATGCTGGATTCTTTCATGTCTGCAGTGAACCCAAGCAAGAACACATCGTCTCTGAACGGCATGCTGTAACATGCCTGTCAGGGACAGCAGTGGTAAAACTACATGTTGCTTCAGCAGATTCTCACTTAGTCATTCAGAATCATTACTAAAGAATTTCCCCTGTGAAAATATCTCCCACCTAACTCTACTGTCTAGAGATCAATTCATCTCACCAATTCAAGGTGTGGTAAATGAGGTCATGTTCCCCTTCCAAAAAGAAATTCTCCTAGGCTAGCATGCTGCCTGGGACTTTTTTTTTCCTATTTCAAATATTCAGTGTATATTTTGTTAATATACAAGACACTGTGGGTGTGTATTGCAAGCTGTTTGTATTTATCCTGTCCAGGCATCCTGCTGTGTGGGGGCCGGGAGCAGGGGCTGATCAGTATGCATGAAAACTGAAAGGTCATTAGGTGCTCTCACTACACCAGTGAGCAACTAATCGCAAAGCTGGGGCAGTGAGTCTGTCTAGGCTCTTTGTTTTTCTAGCAAATATTCTCATGACTCAGTGTTGTGAGCAGAGCCAAATCTGTCATTCATACCGTAAACTGCTATGCTCTCGCAGACATCTCCCTCTGTTTCCCACATGTCCGCTTAAAACTATTGTGTTGTTGAGCCCTTTTGACATTTATCAGTGAGGTATTCAAGCTTTGTTATTTTGATCTGAGTCTCTGTCTCTCACAATATCATAGTTAATAAGTACAGGAACCTCTGTCAACCGAAGCTTGAAGAATTTGTTTCAGAAGGGGCATGTTCACACTGTGAAATTGGGGTTATGGCTGCTTTGTCACCTTTGTGTGTTTTACTCTCCGAATCAGTCTAGTGGTTGTTCATACCGTGGTCAAGTTTAAAGGACCAGCTCAATTTAGATTCCGGCAAACATCTTTGTTTTGGTAACTGTCCCAGTGAGAGGAGGCTAAGGACTGAATTCCTGTGTGTTAATACTTTGCTTAGGGTGGATGCCAGTGGAGGGAAGGAAGCATGTAAAACAAACACAAGCAATAATGAAATTGTTTCACTCGTTTGCTCGGGGTCTGTGACATGCACGTCGATTAGTGGACATGCGAAACCTAAGGGCTGACAAGGCAGTTCTGTTTCCTTCTGTCGTCTGCAGGCTTTCATTTTGTTCTACTGAATTCCCCTCCTTGCATCACTCCTCTTATACAGCACCACAAAAGTCACTGGACAAAATTACATTTAAAAGCTACTACTGGTCAGGAATACATTTTTTACTTCTACAAAAGTAACAGAATAATTATAGATACCATAGATACCAAGATAGTGACTTCAGTGATTTTAAATATGTTAGTGTCAGGGGTTTCAGGCAGGATGCAAATAGGAAGTCCAAATTTAATTAAACAAACAAACAAAAAACTCACAGAAGCAATAAATTACTCGGGGATTTGAAGTGAAGTGACCATTCTGTCATACGTGAACACACCACTGCACACAGTGTGAACAGCACGGAATTCTTCCTCTGCATTTAACCCATTCACCAAGTGAAGCAGTGGTGGGCCCTTGCTCAAGGGTACCTCAGAGGTGCCACTAGCAGTCAGCAGGAACAAGGGGACAAAATAGAAGATAAATACAGAAATACAGAAACAGCCCACTAGTTAAGAAACAGACAACCACAAGATGCCAACAACAGAGAATCCACAAGGACAAGCTGAAATATGAAAGTATATACAATGGCTAGGTCACTAGGAACACCCGGGCAGGGGGAGGCAGTGCCCAGACACAGGTGGATAACAAGGGGGCAGGACACAGTGGGGTGGTGGTGGCCTAGTGTAATGGGAAGGATACTTGCCATTAACCCAAAACCCTTAACCCAAAGTTGCTCCAGGGAGATGGCATTAGGGAATGGAAGTCGCTTTGGAGAAAAGCGTCTGATAAATGCCGTAAAAGACACAGTTGGGACTGATGTAAAAACAACAACGAACTCACATGGCAGACAAACACATGTCAGGGTAAACAAAAACATAGTCACTACAGGGGCACATGTTATAGTTTCTTTTCCAAAATCTCCCTTTAAGAAACCCCAGTATTATTGAAAATTATCATCCAATTACTGTGTGTGCTGGAATTTAACAGGGGATACTGCTTAATTCAAATTGTCAGGAGTGAATTGTAAAGAAAGTCATTTAGAGTGGATTGGTTAATTGCAGAGAATCTTACTGGCTTCTTTATAGTGCTGCGAGGTCTACAATTTATTACTATAAAGTAATCTAATTTATTATTTACCATTTAAAATGATTAGAGCGTCCAAATGTGTCTCATGAGTTTGCATATGTAATGATAATAACACATTATCATACCATTTGCAATGGGGGGACTATCCCAGTGGTTATAGAGCAAAAAATAGAGAAACACACTGGACAAGTTGCCAGTTCATCCCAGATATTCTTAACCAGTTAATTTCATACTTTTGATGTCAGTTCATTTAATACAATTCATGGAACTTTTCGGGACATCTTCTCATCATATATTTGGCTCTTATCACCACCAGTAAGAACAGTTCTGTCTCAGTGGCTTTCTGCAGAACAGGGCATTTTACATCAAACTGCTCTGAACAGTTTCTATTTTATTAGGCAGACCTTTTAAAAATGGTGTGATCCTTCTTTAACAAAACGATGTAATGGTTGGGATGTCAAATAGAAATATGGAACCAAACCTGTGTTCATCTAAGCAACTCGGAAGACATTAACCAGTTTTCAGGAGAAAAAAAAATCCTGTTACTGTTTTTACTGCATTTCATCATATATATATATTTATTTATTTTTTTGCATGTTTGACTCTGGAAGTTCACTGAACGTCTAATAGTAAGTTAAGAGAACGAAGCTCTCTCCTAGTACTTTGTTTACATGTCATCTGGACTTTAATTAAGTCAGTCAAGACTTTTCTAGGTTAAAAAATGTTTGCAGTGATTTGATTGGCTTATTTTGGTGTTATAAAGCATTTTACAAACAAAACACACTTACTGACTGACAAATTACTTCAGTTTAGGTACCTAAGACTTTTGCATAGTGTGTCTTTCCTGTATTTGTTTTTTCTTTCATGTAGATTGGGTAGTAACTCTGGGATGGGAACCTTTTTATCCTCAAATAACTATTTCACAGTCCCTTATGTGGACTTGCAAATATTGTTACGAATGTAGTGACAAAGTGAAACCCCCCGTGTCCACAAATTCCAAAATGGAACCACATGAGTGGACACAGCTGGGTACAGACGTTTTGTCCCCACCGAGTTACAGAATGAAGCACACTCAGAAATGCGGGTTTGATCAACCACAAACTGAGAGAGTAGTGAAAAAGGAAGAAATAAAACCTGAAAATAGATAAAATGGTCCTGGGAACACATAACACGCTGAAACACACAAACTCCCCTCTGTTCTTACACTTTATCTGTACTGCACCAGATTGCAAGTCACTCTGGATAAGGGCGTCTGCCAAATGCTACTTTACACCACCATGATCTATTGTTTTTATCCTGTAAAGATCCTGTTATTTAGAACATACCACTTCTTGAATCCAGGCTCTGTTCCAGCACATGCAGACAATATTGAACTCAGTTACCCAGAGGTTATGGAGAGATTTATTGCTGAAACTTTTCCTTATTGTTTAGGCATTGCCAGAATTGTCATCACATTTTGTGGACCATTTCTTTTGTATTCCTTGTTTTTGGTACCTTCGTAAGAAGAGCATTACTAAACAAATACTGTTCCACATAATCATTGTGAAACTCTTTTTCAGTGCAAGATCTTGTGATTTATGAATGTTGTGAGAAAGAGAAATCTATTAATCTGTTTAAAAAAAAATAGTCAGGACTGAACCTCTGACGCAGTCTTAATGAGTTTTCCAAACCAGAATCTTTGTAAAGCTTCTTTCTTACAGTGACAAGTGACAACTCAGTGACTTAAGACTTTCAAATGCTTCCGTTTGCACATTTTGAATTATTGTCATTTTTTAATAATCTCCAAAGATGGCTAAGGCAAAAGACTTTCTTTAAGAATGTATGATCTCTAATGTGCAGAGAGCTTCTGATGTGCTCAAAACATAATTCATAAGATTATTGATATATGTATGTTCTGAAACAAACATATCATATATGTATGTTCTGAAATGAAAGTATCATATAGGATGTATTAAGAAACCTGTAAAGGAAGCATTCGAAGTCATTTTAGTTCTTGTAGTTTTACAGTCTCTAAATCTACGTTTTTTCTCATCTATCAGAATGACAATCCAAATATAACTGGGAACCCTACTTGG
>JBBIGA010000007.1:12730679-12770128 GCA_037576975.1 Alestes dentex
AAGCGAGACTGCCTTCTGTGTTCACCAGCTTTAAGCCTGTAAGGTCAGCAGAGCACAGATTTTCATCAAGTAATTGCGATAATCGCATGCAAGAATGTCACTGCTTCTGTTGACAAAAGTGACAGAAATCAGATGGTACTGAATTGTTTCCAGTCCTGTTTGTTCCACAAGATTGAATTGAAAAGATAGATTGATTTGAGCAGCGGAGCAGCCGAAGGAAACATATTGTTGTTTATACATGCTGTATTTATTTAAGTGGCCTCGGTCTTTAAACAATTGATCACATGTTATGATACAAAAGCCTGCATTTAGATCAGTCCCTTAGAACTGCTGCCCTAGGACTGAACCCAAAACAGCTAAAGTAGTTTCAATTATCAAATTAATACACTGCTAAGTGAAATGAATAATATTGATTCTATCATTAAAGTGGCACATGTGAAGGGGTAGTATATATTAGGAAGCAAGTGAACAGTCAGTTCTTGAAGTTCATGTCTTGAAAGCAGGAAAAACAAGCAATTGTAAAGATCTAATAACTTTAACGAGGGCCAAATTGTGATAGCTACATGAAATCTCCAAAACAGTAGATCTTATGTGGTGTTCCTGGTATGCAGTGGTGAGTACCTATCAAGTGGTGCAAGGAAGGACACCCGGTGAACCAATGGCAGGACAGCCATGGCTCATTAATGTGCATGGTCCAATCCCAAAGAGGAGCGAATGTGCTACTAATTGTTGAAAAAAGTTCATGCTGGCTGTGATAGAAAGGTGTCGGAATGCACAACGCATTGCAGCTTGCTGAGCATGGAGCTGTGTAGCTGCAGACTGGTCAGAGTGCCCATGTTGACCCCTGGCCATAGCTGAAAGGGCTTACAATGGGCACATGAGCAACAGAAATGGGTCATGGAGCAATGGAAGAAGGAGGCCTAGTTTGATTTGTGGATGATACTTTGACATTTACCATCAACCCACACAGTGTTGCAGAACAAGTACATCTTCATGGCAATGGTGTGACCTGATGGCAGTGGCGGTGGCAGTAGCCTAGTGCGGAAAACACTTGCCTGAGAACCTGATGGCCACAAAGTCGCAGGTTCGAACCCCACTTTCTACCAGTGTGTCCTTGCACACTTAACCCTCAGTTGCTCTAGGGCAGAATGTCGAACTCTGGTCCTGGTTGGCTGATGTCCAGCACAGTTTGATGGTTCTCCTCCTCAAACACATTCACTAAACCTGACAATTAACTGACGAGGTGAACCAGGTGTTTCTGAGCAGGTGCATCGCCAAAACGTGCTGGACCACGACCCTCCAGTACCGGAGTTCAACACCCCTGATCAAGGGGGACTGTCCCTGTAACTAATGATTGTAAGTTGCTCTGGATAAGAGTGTCAGCCAAATGCCCTTTTACCTTCTTTCAGCAGGATAATGAGCCCTGACACTCTGCAAAAGTTACTCAGGAATGGTTTGAGGAACATGCCAAGGATTGTTAACGAGTTGACTTCCTCAGATCTGATTCCAATTGAACATCTGTGGGATGTGCTGGATAAACTACGCTGATCCATGGAGGCTCCACCTTGCAACTTACAGGACTTAAAGGACTTGCTGCTAATGTTTTGGTGCCAGATACCACAACACACCTTCAGAGGTCTTTTGGAGTCCATGCTTTGAAGACGTACAGGAGGAGGACCTTATACAATATTAGGCTCATTTTAATATTTTGGCTGATCGGCATAGTGTTTACACATTTCATAATCACAGCTAGGTGGTGTAGCCTTAAGTAAAAACAGGAGAAGCATGGTATGTGCTGATCTGACACTGGGAGAGGCTGCAGCAACACTGACTTGTGTTAGGACAGGCTAAAATTAAACTGGCTTTCTTTTCACCCTTCAATTTCTAAAAGTAAAGAACACAAAAGCAAAACAAAATATTGTACACTACATTCTGTGTACAAACATTTTTTGCCTAACTGACATGAACAATTTTTCTCATATTCATAAACTTTCTTGTGTCTTCCAAATGTTTTGGCTTTATTTTGAAATCACAGTATAGCTTTTATAATACCTATTGACATAAGAACAGATTTCTGATATGAACATGAAGATATGTGGACACTGGACATTTTTTCTTTTGAATTTGAATTAAACAGTAGACTGTGATATTTAGTGGTATTCCCAGCATCAAGGCTTGATTGGTTAAGAAAAAAAAATGGTTAAAAAAATGTATTACCAAGAGTAAGACCAACATACTACAGTAGCTCTGCCAGAAATGCCCCATATCTGTTGTGAGACATCAGGCTCATATGAACATTTTTAATATTTGGGCCAATATTTTGCCAGAAGTGGCCCAGATCTGACTTGATCTGATCTGTGGGTTGCAAGTTCCTAATGTGAGCCAAACATACATTTTTCGAGAAATGTCTCACATCTGCTTCCTGTCTGGGACTTGATGCTGGAACAGGTTTCTAGTCACACTGTTGGAAGGAACTGTTATACCCCCCCATATTCTTTCTAATTCACAGACTTAAAGCGCAAGTCTGGTAGATTCAGGCATATACAGATAGTCTGATTGCACTGCTTGATAACCCCTAGCCCGCATACTGCTTCAGTTCCAGCCAAAATAACCTAAGACAGCTGAGCATAACAGGATGTGTCTCCACACATCCTCCACAATCACATCATGTGACATCTTCTGTGGAGATTACGGGCTTTCAACTGTAAAGGATTCAGTGAGGCCTATGGACAGTGTTTGGGCCTGGCAATGGTCTTGAATGGAAAAGGACCTTTAACAGCCTCTGATAACCATTTATAGCTGCTACCATCTCTGGATGCTTTTTACTTGCACCACTCATGAAGATCGCTAGAGTCTTCAGCAGACATAATCTATTCCAACTGTCACCTTCAGCCATGAAAAAAGAATAAAAATGAAGCCAATCTTTATAGGCTACCCTCAATTTTAATTTTAATCATGACCAAATATTTACTGTAAATAATAAGAATGTGACAAAGGACAAGCAGGAGAAGAGGCACATGCAAGCTGACCTCGCAACAATATATAGAAATAAGAGCACATGGCTCTGAACATGGGTGAAATGACCAAGGGGAAAAGAGAACTAAAAACTGGTCAAAAATAGATCAAACAATGCAAAGCAAAGCAAAGGTGGAGCAGGGAGACCAAAACAAAAACAGAAGCACACTGTCAGAGAGAAGGCAAACAAGAGGGAAAACAAGCAAATGCAGGGGCAAGACAGGGCAGGATGTTTCAGGGAACTGTATTGTCTTTCTTATAAAGAGTAACTAACAGCTGAATCATCTTACAGATGTTGGGAAATACAGCATTAGGGGTCTCGTATTGGTGCAGTGTGGTAGGTGGGCTCGCCTAAACAGGGAATCAAAACCTAGGTTGCTGTAGAGGTCAGCGATGTTTTCTATACAAAACACAGATTTATATACAGGGTATGTAATTTTATGTACTAATGTCTTTAAACTTGCCTTCGTTCCTTTTTGTTACTGGCTATAATTATTCAGTAGTTTGTTTTTACTGCCATTTTTTTTCTAGTAAAAGACTTTGGGGATCAGTAACAGTATACGTCCTGGACAGCAAGCCAAGCACAACTACTTATCAAATATCTGATGTCATGAGTGTTTAATCCTCAATAATTAAAATGATGGTCAACTGCATGAGGTAAGCATATTACAGGAAGACATGATCTATCACTGTAAGTTCCGTTTTAAACATGGGCTCTATATTCAGTTTGACTATCAAACATATTAGGGCAGATAAATGTTGCTTTATGGGAACAGAGAGTTCTTCATAGCGAACGTGTTTAGATAGAGATACGCCATGGTTGTAAGTGATAACACCACTCCTCATGCACATCCTGCCGTCTGGAAAATATTCAATCAAAATAAAACTACTTTTGATGGGTTTTTTTCTACAAAAATCACCTTTAATTTTCCAAATCAACATTTAATATATTTATTTTGGGGCATTAGGTCATTTTATGTAAGGTTACATAAACTTGTTTGCAATAAGGAGATTATGCATTATGAATGACAGTTTTCTGAATAACTATATTCTAAAGTGTTAAAGTACTCATAGCTCGCGCTAAGATGTAGAACAGTGTAGTGTGTGACTTATGCCTCAGGGATGGAGTTGAGTCACCATCCACCATGTCCTATATTTAGACAGAGCTGATAGAAAACCTATGATGTCACTCTAATGTCAAAAGTGCTCAAACTGAATAAAGCTACATCACAGCTCAGCAACGCTGGCACTTCAGACATTATGCCATTCTGTCAATCATAGCTGACAGGCATATCAGTGGCAGATAATATTTGAAATAAAAAAGCAGAAGCTGCATGAACTGTAAATGAACTGTCGTGACGGAGAAGAAAAGGTGATTGTAGACCGATGATTCACGCTACGTTATTGCTAGTAATCCACAAATGGTCTCTGACTTTCATAACTGCTTCTCGGTATGGATTACAGGGAGCAGCCTTGTGACAATTTCAGATATATCAGGCCACTTTCCTAGGAATTCACACAGGGTTCAGGCAAAAATAATCTATTTTGTAATGTCTTATTTTACTCTGTGAACATTTTATTGATAACCCAGTTGTTCCTTCATAAACAGAAACCAAGCTGCTGCAATACAACTAAGAGACAAAGACAAATTAGTAGCACAAAGACAGGCTCATATATAACACTATTACGAGAATTTTAAGAAAGCCTCCCTTTCCAGTAAGGCAGTTCTCTGGTGTTCTGAGCTTCTGTGTGCAGTAAGTGTTTTAGCATGCAAAGCCATTGGCCAGAGTAAGACACCAGTGCCTGATTAGCATAAGCTCCTGAATGGGCAAAGGCCTTTCCTGGCATATGGCCCTTTATACAGTGCCAGTGAGTCAGCTACATACTCGAAGGACTGAAACCAAGAAACTGGTTAAAATGACGTTCTTATTAGGAAACTTTGTCAGACCACAGTGTAATGGAAGCACATATGACATGACCATGCATGACGCAGAAATGGTTTTAACAGATGTATGTGGCTACCCAGACTCTGTAGTAGATATTATGTCTGATTTCTGCTTATGCGCCCTGTAAGTGTTTGATATACACGTTCTTCATGGATGGAGGCAGAGATTATAATCTATCCATAGATGGATGAAAGGGGTTTTGCTTGGAATGTAAACTAGTCTTACATCACGTGGTGGCTTGGCATAAGCAGAGACACCAGCAGTTTTTCCACTGCACAGTAGGTGTTATTATTAACAGTTTGTAAGTCCATGCTAAATCTGTTGAACTGTTTGTTATTGCTGTTGATTTGTTTAACAGTATAGTTTCACCTCTTTGCAATCTCTTGTGAATTTCTCTCTGTTTCTCAGAAATAATCTGGACTACACAACTAAGATTACGTCAGTTCTCATTTTATGCCTGTCTTCCCAGTCCAGCCGAGAATACAGTCTGCTTTGTCATGGACTGCTTTGGGATGAACATGAAAGGAAAAAGGGAAGCCTCCAGTTCACGGCCAGCTGTCATTTTCTGTAGGCTTTGTGAAATGAGCCCTGGTAGAGGCCCACTTACAAACCTTCTGTTCTTCATGCATACTGTGTCATGACCTTCCATACGTTGCTATGCAACTGACCTACATGTCGCCATTGCTTTGGCTGCCATCCAATAACTGTACTTTCTAACACAGGAACTTATCTAGTACAAAGAATTTTGGCTGCCGTGCCTCTGGTGCGTCTCGCATTGTTAGAGTGCCTCATCAAGTCACTGTAACCTGTGTACTTCTACAGAAAATTATAGTTTTCAGTATACAAATGTAAGCCTGGCTTTTCATTCACAGAATAATGGTAACTATTATTGTGACCAGCATGAAGACCAACAATGATCAGAACAACAAAACAGTCGCATTTTGTTTCCAAACAACCTGTTGTGCACGGCATGAATACAGAATTCAGATTGCACCAAAAATTGTATATCTAACCGTTTATACAGTTCTTTATGAAGTACAAAAATGTGTGTGTTTACATGCTCAAATTACACTTATGCACCTGTGCTCAACAGCTTCCATGAGGATTCTGAGAGTCAGCTTATACTGACCAGAATGTTTAAAGTATACACTACTTAGTGTGCCCAGTAGGATATACATGTGTATGGTAACTGGAACAGGGTCTTGCCCGGGCATAGAACAAAAAACATACTATCAGCAAACGAGAATAATTGGAGATTAACATCACTATCAGGATAAAAAGTTACATATTTCAATGTTGCTATATAATGTTGCAGCAGTTTTTTTACTCTGCACTTTGTCTGTCTTCTTTTTTAAACACTATTTGCTTTGTATGCTATTTGCTTCAGAGAACACTATTTCAAACCTCTGTGTACTTGCATATGTGGCTTGGCTCATAATAGCAAATTTCCCACTTGTGGGACTAATAAAGGTTTATCTTGCCTTAAACTCTCTTGAAAAAAAGAAAATTAATGCAATTTGATTTAATCTATTTTATTTGTTTTTATAGTTAATTATTACATACAGTTGTGCTCATAAGTTTACAAAAAAAAAAAAAAAAGAGTGAACACAGTTGTTTGACAATAAAAGGCTTCAGCCAACCACTAACCATGAGTGAAAGAGAAGTTTTTGTGTTATCATTCACATTCTCTGAAAAACGGTTGAGAAATCATGAATTCTGCCAGGGTATGTAAACTTATGAGCACAACTGTAGGTCAAGTGATAAATTGTAGGTCAAAGCTCTATTTGAAGCTTTTCTTTTCTGCCATATGAATGGAATGGCATAGTGTCCTCCCTTTCCCAGACATTGGCCATCAGGTTTAGTGTGTAAAAATATCTTTATGTCTGTTATTCATGATTTATGCCTGAAGTTAGTATTGATAGTAGGGATTATTGGTGGCTTGATTAAATGGCACCCTGGAGTTCAGAAAAGGGAAATCCCGTCAGACCCCGTAAGGCGGAACGGACGACCTTATATGGTCATTGGAGTGGCGCTTGCTTTGCATTGTGCTTCAGTTTGGAGATGTCTGGGCCACTCAGGGACCGGAGGAGGGACATGGTTTAGTAATGAGCAGTGACTCGCTCTCTTTTAAGCCCAGCTGTCTGAGAGCTTTCGTTCCATTTAGACGGACGGTATAAATCACACGGCAGGAATTTACAGCGGTGCCTTTTCACCTGGTTCCTGGAGTTTCTCCTCAGTTTCAGGAGCAGCCGGAGCAGCAGCGTTTAGCCCACCCTTCGTCTTAAACCCCTTAGAGGAGCACAATGCAGACTCCCCTCTTCAGCCTTCTGTGTGTGTGGGCACTGCTGCGGGGACACGACTGTCTCTCAGGTAAGTCTGGCTGATCTAAGATTCTGTCTGCTCCTTTGTATTTAACCTACAGTTTATAGTTTCACCCAACTATTTCTGAAGTTCTTTTTTTTTAAATCACAGTCCTAATAAAAAGATCCCCCTCCTTGCAGACAGTTTCCCCAAAGCCCAGAATGTCACTTGGAATTCTTTGAACTTCAAGACATTATTAACGTGGAGCCCCAAACCAGTGGACTATTCATACACTGTGCAGTTCAACAAGTGAGTGATATTATGGCAATTTTTTTTAATGTTTGCTTATCTTTATTTGTATTTAGCTAGTTTTGCTTGGATTATGTTAGGAAATGCAAGCATTTTTTTAATGTATTTGTTTATTTATCTTTATTTACATTTAGTTAGTTTTGCTATGGTTATGTTGGGAAGTACAAGCAATTATTTATTCATTTGTTGTTTATTTGTATTTAGTTATTTGGTTTTGCTAGGGTTATGTTGGGAAGGGTTATGGTTAGATAGATAGATGCTTTATTGTCATTGTGTCAGTACAACGAGATGTCGTTTGGCGCAGATTCACACAGTAAGAGTTAAGAAAATCAAAATTAAAACATGAAAACATAAAAATGTAAACAATGACAGAAGCTGTAGGTTTAGGATAAAATTAAATACAACTAAAGATACATTATGTGCATGCTGTATCTGTATCTTTCTAGAGGGGAAATACAAGCAAGTTTTTATGCATTTGTTTGTTCATCTGTAGTTTGTTAGTTTAGCTAGGATTATGTTGGGAAACTAAGAGCACATGCACTTTAAACTTGAAGTTGCTTTTAAAATATTGGCCCAGTTTATGGCTGCAAGTAACTTTTACTCCTGAGAAACCTGTTTTATGAGTTTAGTACTGGAGCAGATTCTTCAAGATATACTTTATTTTGCATATGGATGTTAACCCTTTACATTACCAGTCACCCTGCATCATTAAATAAGGTTTATTATTCAGTAACTACATGGAAAACGATGCAAAGTGAGTTTTTTTAATGGATTTTCAGTGTGCAGCCACCATATACTTTGCCATCTATACTTTTATGCATAGAAAATGTTGCATTTAATGACTGCAGCACAAGTGCAGGTTGTAACAAAGGCTGTGGTTTACTCTGATAGTAAGATTAGTTGCGCTGTTAGTTCTGTAGAAAGGTATTGCAAAAATCCACACCCTTCTTCTTGTTTCAGCATGCTTTTATTACTACAAGGCTTGTGGAATGGATTAGTAGTTTTCAAACTAAATCACTCTTATAACTTTTCATTCCAGACAGGGTGGGAACACACAAACAAGCCCTCAGTGCATTCAGATTGGTGAAACCGAATGTGATCTAACTGGTGAACTCACAGACTTGAAAGGTCGTTACAAAGCGGAGGTGCAGTCAGTACCAGTGCGCGGTGCGAGCTCCGACCAGGTTGAACCCCCATACACGACATCTGCCTGGTTCATTCCCTATGAAGACAGTAGGTTTCTGAGTCATACACTGAAACATGCACACAAACTTCAACACCTCGAATCCAGATCTTATTGCCACAGAAATGATCTTTGATCCCATTTTTTCCAGCCATCATCACCAGACCTGAGTTTAAAATTGAGGAGAGTGAAGATCTCCGGACAATAACTCTCCATGTAGAGGACGTCCTGACAGCTATCTTTAATGAGCAGAAAAAGATGATGACCATTCGAGATATCTTTAAAAATGACCTGCAGTATAAGGTCATCTACTGGAAAGCCACGAGCACCGGGAGGGTACGTAAAAACCGTAAATGCATTCTGGGTTTAGTTCTTTAAAACATGGCGCAAAATCTACTACTTATCTACTACTTATGTGTACATAGTTATGGGTGTAACAGAACCTCATGTTGACAAAAAAGCAGGAAAGTTGTTCATAGTTCTATTGTATTTTAATATAATGAGATTTTATTCCTAGTGACCGTGAATCATGTCAGTTGGTCTATTCCTCATGAAATGTTCACATAATGTAAAGAGTAGCTTATATTTTCTAACAGTGTCTTTGGGAAGGCAATGGAAGAACCATGACAGAAACCAAATCAATGTCTAAATAGTTCTTTACATGATTAATGATTAACTATCCGTATGCTTTTTTAAAGAATCTTTAAAAATTGATTCTGTAGCACTAAAAAGTGCTGCTCTAGCGTTACAAGACAAAGAACCTTTTCTGATACAGTGCTACTCACTTTCCTTATTCCATCATGAGCACAGGAGTACCTGTTTTATTCCAAATCATTCATTTTACATTAGCATTTCTGTTGGTTCAATCTCAATGCACATTTCACACAATATAAGGAACAGCTTCTGTGTTTAAAAAAAAGAAAAATTCCCAGGACAGTAACAAAATACAAAGCTGGAATTACAGATGTTTTGAGATACATATTTTACCTGCTGCCTGTAATTCTTGGAAGAATAGAAGACAAGTGATTCCACCTTATTCGACCTCAAGAGGCAAATGAAAACATGTAAAACTTACAGCACACAGCTGTTTGCAGCCCTCATCTTTTACTAGTAAAAATGTTAAAGTGTAGGGTTAGAGTTAGAGGGCTAAACTGCGTCTTGTGATCTGGAGTAATACGTCTTACATTCAGGGTTTTGCCAGATTTGCAATTTTTCTCGTAACAGCTTGGCAGCTTCCCTCACATATGGGCTGTTTTTGGCCTCTGATATCTCTTAAGATAAAGTAAAGGAATGTGAACATCCATTAAAAAAAGTGTGCAAAACTGTGATCAGCTTTCATACTGGTTGAAAAAAACACAGCGTTTTCTCCTCCACAGAAAGAAAAGATCAGCCAGAGCAGTGAGATTGTGATGACGGGTTTGGACCGGGATGTGAGCTACTGCTTCAGGGTGCAGGCTTACCTTCCCTCCCGCAGCATCGACAAGCAGCTGGGCGAGCTCAGTAATCCTAAGTGCTCTCTATATAAGCACAAGCCTATCTTTGAAGGTAACGTATGGTCAGGAACAGAGTATATCATATCTTTTGGCTGCTGCATTGTTGGGCAGCTCAGTGTTTAGAGATGGAATTAATAGAATATTGTCACTACTGAAACAAACACCTTCCAAACAAGTAACCTTACTGCAGAATGGAATAGTTTCCTTTCATGAAAGTTAATGTAACTTAATGTAATGTAATTTGATTTTAATTCATTATGGACCATTTCTATTCACATGGTGTAAACAGCAGCTGGAATTAAAAAAAAAAAATGTAAAAATGAAAAAAAAAAAATACAACAAAAATGGAGGAAAGGTTTTGCTCCAAAAGCAGCAATATATTACTTGTTATATACATTTTAAGCAAAGGTACAAATGTATTTTTGTAGCTTTTAGCAAACACAAGAATCAGATGTACAGCTTAAGTTAATATACAGTTTATAATCTTAATCACATAAATTGAAATTGTCAAAAATTGGACGGAATAACTAACCATGACAAATAGTCATGCAGCATAAAATAGAATTTCTTCATAACATAGTAGACATGTGAACCTGTGGAACATGGTATAAAACTTATTTTTTTGGAATTCCAAGCAACTTTTTTGGCATTACTTTTTGGAATCTAAAGTTTGTGTGATCAGCATGTGACGTAGGTAATACTGACATAATGTTTTTCTCAGAAAGCTGTCAGTCACTTTCCCTTAGCTTTAGCTTGGTAGTTTAATGTGTTGCCTCTAAAGGCAGGCAGCAACTGAGGGTGATCATGCTTGATTTCTGGGATAGTGGTTGTGCAGTGATGTGAGCGGGTTCAACAGTTGTTAGGGCTGATGGCCGACGACAGACGAAAAGGCTCTGGGGAGTCAGTCCAGTGTTTTTGTCCTTAGAGGATACATCAATCAGTGTGTATGGATGTGTGTGACACTGGATATCCTGTAAAGGAAAACTCACTAATCTTTTCTTTTGTCTCTTTATTTAGAATACAGTTTGGCAGTTATTGCTTCAACCATCCTGGTCATCATTGTGATCATAGCAGTGGTGGTGGCGGCCACAGTGGTGTGCTGCAAACGTCAGCAGAAAGCCAAAAGAAGAGAAAAAGTGCGGCAGCCATTGCGGGGTGTGTGAGGAGTGTGTTTTTACCTCTCTTGAAAACAGAAGCTCACGCTCGTGGGAATACACTGTTCATACAGCGGAACTGGATTCTTTCAAAAGCATCCCTTTTTCATCCGTTCAGTGAAAAACACTGGAGTTCTTCACTTTGTTTCTGTGAAACTAAACATAGATCATTATACACATGATTTATTACCTAATGCTGCAGATGCTCTTAGCTACTTTTTTTTGTGATCGGTACTTTTGATTAACTGATGATATTTTACTGTATTTTATAAGCACTACCTATTGGTTGTCTTTGCTGGAGTTGAGAGATTTGCTAGGGACTGCTGCATAGTTTTGGGAGCTTTACAAACTTGGGAAACCAGAATATACTACTCTTATAATAGATACTTTATGTGAGGATCTAATTTATTTTTGTAGCTTTTATCAAAGGAATGTTTGTATATTAGTTGTTATAGCATATTTATAGTTTTGCAGGTTGATATTACAGATTGTTACATTGTATTACAGCTCACTTTACTGGCTCCACCTGACCAGGTGGAAAACTGGACAGAATAACTGACCATGGCAGAGATGCAAACAGAATAAGCCTTCATTTCTTTATAGACATGTGAACCTGTGGAAAATGGTACGACTTATATGTTAAATAAATACTTTGTAGTAACTTGGATCAGAGTGTTTCTTGTTTTGTTGGCACCTGTTGCTTTGTACCATTTTAAAGACCAAACATGCTTATTACACACTTACAAACTGAATCATAAATATCTCAATATCGCCCTCGTGTGTCTGTTTTGGGAGCCTCTGAACGTTTCTAACAACCACCATGGACACAACACAAACTATTCTCTAATGATGTTTGAACAGTTAGATTTTCTAGGAGGATTTGGATCTTTACTGCCTCAGTTTCTCTCATCTCTGTCTGTATACCACTAACAAAATCCTTTTTTAACCAAATGACATGGAGTACAACTACAACTTTACTTTAAAGAAGAATCACACACACCATTGTCCAGTTTGATCATAACTTTATATAACTACGTATTAACACAAGACCGATTTTAATGAACACACTGTAAGAGATTGCATTAATGTTAATCACATTTTTCCAAATTAAAAAAATCACAGATATGATGTGCTGACAATTTTAATCTAAAACATAGGAAAACTGTCATCACGTTTGTTGCAGAAATGCAGTATTAGTCAAAAGTTTTTCAGAACATATTTCATTGATTGGAGTCTGTGTTGCCTGGATCAAGAAATTCAGTGTTAGGAAGCATCATTCAGAGTCACTTCTCAATTAATGATCGGTCCTGTTCAGTGCGTCACACAACCCGCTTGGGGATAGTGGTTTGATATAAACACTTCCCATCAAGCTGAATGTAACTAATGAACATCTTGCTCTCTGTAACCTCAAAGTACACAAAACCTGCTAATGTCTGATTCACAGCACTGGAAAACAATTGCCAAGATGATGGGAAGCTCTTCGCATGATAAGTGGAAAAGTCCAGGAAATTCCCACTGCCGCTGATAACATAGGGACTCCCATCTTCTTCCCTTATAAACTGATGGAAGAAAAATTGAACTTTGAAATAACCAAAGGCTCAGAGTATGAGACATTCTTAAATCTGAGTAAATCTTTTACGAATAGTTTGTTAATTTATTTTTCTCATTAATTTATTATATTTTGTACTTTTGAACTCTCTCTCTCTCTTTCTTTCTCTCTCTTTCTCTCTCTTTCTCTTTAAAAGAAGATGCTCACCTGTAAACTGTGATCATGACCATTCAGATATAAAGTGACATTGTACTTCTTTAGCAGTGGCCTCAGCCTCTTCACCAGATATTGAGTAGGACCATGATGACCGATGGACCAAACTGGGTAGTGTCCAGCCACGACCACAAATTCTGACCTGAAAGGGAATAACCGACATGTGTGGGTTGTGACTAATAACATATTCTGTTAATGAAGAATTTCAGTGGATTTGTTCTTTCATGAGTATGTTCAGATGATACCACTTTTACCTGAATGAATCGTACTTGTGCAGAAATGAATCTATTTTACACTCGTCAAGTTTTAGTCATTAATTAGTTACTAATTTTCTTACATTGGAGATTTCACTGGGGCTGCTTTGCTCTCACTTTTAAGACAGTAATTTAATTTTTTTGTACTTCTGTTCAGATTGTTAAAATTGCTGTGCTGCCGAACTCTGATTGATCTGAAGTAAGTCTTCTCTTTCTTGATTTTTTCTACTCTTTCTGAAAACATTTTGTTTATCTTGTCCCAGATGAATCTTGATTTCACAGTGGTGAGCTTATTTATCAGTAAGCGTGTAAAGATGACTAAGGTGTTGGTCACTGTTTATTTAATGTTGTCTGTTTATTCCCAGAATTAACCATGAATTAACTATGAAAGATCTTGACTTCAGATTTCAACACAATTACTGGTTGGAAACAGTAATTACGTCGAGTGGTACTAGAGTGTGTGTAGTGGTCACAGGGTACGTTTTTCTGGTCACACATTGTTCTCAGGAATGCATGGGTATCTGGTCAGAGCTTCTAAAACCATGCACATTGAATTCCTTTTAAAAGAATCACCTTTCCAAGAAAAACATCTTCCAGGGAAGTTATCACATGCATTCCCATCTCGTTGGGTTCGGTTTGTGTTTGCTGAATTGCGTGTAAGTGGTCTGAACTCTCAAACCTTACTTAGTGTTTTGAAGTGTCCTCTCAATCCACTCAAACTGTTGATCTGCAGCAATGGGGTCCTCTGGGCCCTGTGGGTGGTCTTCATTGTAAGTGTTCCCACACAAAACCACTGTGTCAATCATGAGGACCGTCATAGAGACATTGGTGTGAGGAATCTTAAACTGCAGCTGATAGTAGAGCTCGGGGAAGTGCCTAGAGATCAAAACACTTAATTTATGCGCTTCATCAGGTACATACACCAGGTTGGTACACATTTCTGGAGCACAGTTAGAAAATGCAGCTCATTTTTTTCATGCACAATTTGCATTGGTCAACTACACCCTAATATTGAAATTCATTAACTAGCTATAAGCAAACCTTAAACACATTCACCAGTTAGACTGTAGCAATTTTTGATTTAGTATTTAAGAGTCAAGATTGCAGTTTTAAGAAAAAACGTGGATAAATGATAGATTTACTGACACTTGATTGATATGACTTTTACATCTGACATCATTTTAGAAGTCAGCTGAAGGCAGAGCTTCCTACCATCACTACCTGTTTGTTGGTTTCTGTTAATTAATTACTTAAATTAATGAAATTATGGGTTATAACATGTTATATTCATGCAAAAGATTAGGTTTAGATGCAGTTTAATTGTATTTATCATGTCAACCATGATTGTGTTTTGTGCTGCAGTTCAGGCTGTCTCACTATAATACAGGCAGGAGTGGAACACACACAGAAAACTCCTGAAATAGCGGTTCTGGTTGTTTTACAGTCAGTAGTTTGTTACAAAGCAGTTCTCAGTATGTCTGTGACAATATCCATACTACTCTTACCAGAGTTGACAGCAAAGAATAGAAGTTAATATAGATTATATATTCACTGAATGCTCATTCATAACCTGTGTTTTGTAGTAATTGCTCACATTGGTTCATTCAAGGTATGTAACCTGTGTAATTTCAGTTTTAATTTAGTAAAGATTTAATTGCATTTATGTAATTACAATATGTGATGGGAATCAGATTTTGAATTTCACAAACTAAAATTCTTTGGGTTGCTTTTCTCAATAAGTTAAGTATTACACAATTAAACTACTCACGAAACTGACTCTGATCTGATGACCTTATATAAACAGATTTCTGCTAACTTATGTGAGTTTACAGTGTATTCAGAGTGTAATGCACATGGTAGACAATTACCGTGACATCACAGCAAAAATAATGCACACAGTCCTTCACAAAATGATTATTTAACTCAATAAATATACAAGAAGCAAAAGGCTACTGCACAGATTATTGTGTGGATGTGAGACAGAGGGAGGAGTTATAGAGTCTGATGGGTGGGTGTGTGACAGGGGGAGGAGTTATAGAGTCCATTATTACCCATTATTAACTGCGTCAAAACTACACCTTTCAGGGTACAAACACTGTCCTCTTACTACACTTACTAAGAGAACATACTGGATGAGGTAGAGGGGGGTCTGATAAATCGAGCAGGAACAGACAGGCTACAGTCAGTAAATGCACACCTAATACCTACAATGGGAAATGTACTTGTTACAATGACCAGTGAGAGCGTGCACAAAGTATGTGTCTCTAAAAAGCTGTCAACTCACAATCACATTTTTGTCATTTTTAAAAACCTGTACAACATGGCACCTTCTAGGTTGTTCTGTGAGCCTTTGTGTGTGTACTCACCACCTCTCTGATCTGGTTGAATAGGCAATCTGAGCAGACACATTTCTCAGGTGATCATGATTACCTGCCACCAAATACCATGGCACAGAAATCAGAGCTGGATGTGAGAAGACACGCTCAAAAGTAGTCTGAAAGCAGAGATTAACCCGTAACTCAGCATGTGCTTGTTTTTTACTATGAGCAAATGGTGAAAGAGTGCTTTGTACAATGACACTGGTTTATCTATGCTGGGATGATGCTCCATGGCACTGCACCCACTAGAGGGCTTTGCCTGCATGTGTTTACTGAGCAAGAGTGTCTTTCCCATGAACTGGCCTTCGAGTGCTGTCTGCCTGGTTCCTAGTTACACCTGCCTTCTCTATATATTTCATTCTTTGAAGGCCTTTTACAAAGTAAGCATTCTAAACCTTTGAATGCTTGGGGGCACTTGTTACTGTACAAAGCATCACAGATTCAAGATCATTAGTATTTGATGTCCACAAACATAATACGTAACAGACATGTATAACTTTCTGTTATATTTGCAGTGGTGCTGAGAAAGCAGACCTTGAAGCGAATATCATCTACGTCCTTGACTCCCTCATAGTAAAAATGATCTCCCAAACTGAGGACAAAATCCAGCCCCATGGTTTCAGCCACTCTTCCCAGTTCGTTTGCTATCTGCTGCTCCTGGGGTGTGTAGAAGGGATTGGAGGGAAGGCCCCCCCAGTCTCCAATGCCAACAAAACGCAGCGTGCCTTGAGAGACACAGCAGAAAAAGTCATTGGAAGAACTGCTGCATGATTATTTGACTGCATACATAATTAGAACACTTCTTCTAATTACTGAATTCAGCTGCTTTGAGGTGCACCCGTTGCTGACACAATTTAACTGTGCACACACGGCCTGTATAGTCTCTGTAAGAATGGGACACACAGCAGCACATGTGCCACTGATTTTTGTTTTCACTAAGGGGTAATCAGATGTTCAAGATTATTCAACCCCTGAGCTGGAAACCAAGTCAATAACATGGAGAATCGTTAAGAAACACTTATTTCTTTACAGTTCTGGTGATAGGAACCAGGGCTTGCAAAGTCTACAAGACAAAAGTAGCCATTGCATTTTCTCTCAAAGACGACCAGTGAACCTAAATGTGCCGTCTGAGTTTTTATGTGGATACTGGTAAAATAATGAGAAATCTAACAAAAAAAAAGCTTTGTTAGGGCAGTATTTTTCCTTTCCCTGCATCTCTTCACCATTAAAATTTGAAAAATATATTGAAGGCCATTGTTTTTTCTTAAAACAATGTCTTAGGCATCTCGAAACATGTTCGTACATCCTTTTCATGTAATAAATTTAAACACTTCATGTAATACATTTAAACACTTCAGATGTCTGCTGTCTTAATAAGGTAGTCTAAGACAGCATAAAAATACTCTGCATTACTTTAGATACATCATATAAAGGATTCATTATGCAGGAGTGTTGAAAGATTCTCCTTTAAGATTAAAGATAAATCTGATTCATGGAAACAGCACAGAACACCATTTCCAGAAGTGAAAATCACATGTTTACATAAACATTGCAGCGCCTAACACAGTCATTTAAAAAGAAAAGAGTTATGTACTTTGTTCTTGAGCTTGACATGGAGTGTAGATCATCTGAAGGACAAACAGGACCAGTGGAACCAGGCGCCAGGCCATGATGTGTCTCAAGATGGAAGAGCTATGTCCAGTAATGGTGACAATAAGAAAGTAAAAAAGAATCGTAGAGCTCAGGTCTCATAATACGGTAAGTGCTTTCTTTTTCATTTAGAAGAGGAAGTTATTTGTGGTTTAAAAAAGGCTTCCTGTATTGGTCTGAGAGGAGGAAGACAAAAAAAAAACCAAACTGTTACTGTGTCCCAAAACAAGCACTTCTACATACATTACTGTCTGCATTTCTAGTGGTTGAGTACTGTGTTACTTACTACTTAGTGTGGTAGTTTGCAGTTTGGAACACAGCCTTAGTCGTGCAAGCCACATGACTGGTGTCGAAACATGTCAATTCACTCAATTATACCTGGAGTTCTCATAAAACACCTTATGTTGTAAGAAACAGATTACAAGAGAACATCACTTTTCAAGCTATTTTAAAATTCGAGTGCAGTTAAGTTTAAACAACTATGGTCATCTTAAAAATGGCTTTAACAATTAAAGTAAGTGAGGCTCTTACTGAAGGACAGAGTGGAGGCTCTTTACAGGTTCCCTTGTTAATAATTCACAAAAGTGGAAGAGCAGCACATGGTCACATGAGCAAGGAAACACCAATAGGTGAGGAATGACTGTAGTCTAAAAGAACAGCCTTTAACCTAGTAAGAACAGGGCAGGGCGGGGCCTTTCCAGAGTGCCGGTATCTTCAGTGAGGCAATACTGTACTAAAAGATATGCCACTGCCCTCAAATACCACCTCTCAAGCCAGAGGCGGCCACTACAGAACAGCCTCTGATTACACTAGCAAAAAAATGCTCATGGCTTAATGGTTATTAAATCAGTAAACAGAAGTTATCTTTTAGGTAAGGTAAAAGGGTAAAAAAATGCGTGATCTGAATGACCCCTCACCTACATCTTACAAGAGGACTATCAAATGACATCCTTATCTCTGACTTAATCAAAGGGCATCTTAACCCTCTCAGTAAAGAGAGTGCACCCTATTGAAATAAAGGTACACAAACACACACACAAAAAAAAAAAAAAAAACACATGCAGAATTCTGTGAACTGGTATTTTCTTTTAATGAAAAAGAATGGTTACGTTCATTGCAGGTCCGTAGACTACTTTACTTTTTTTAGTTCCGTATTTCTAGATTACCACAGTCTTCTGTGTATAAAACGTGACAAGTCTACAGAATTGCATCACTTGTTACATAACAGGACAGAGAGATGTTACATTACTGAGAACATAAAAGATGCGTATAGGCGACCATCAGATAATAACAGACACGGTATGGTGAAAAAGGCTTTCTGGTTTGTTAATCAGTGCAATCCGTTCTTTTCTCGATCAGGGGTGTGGAACTCTGGTCGCGGATTCCCACACAGTTAGGCGATCGTCCTCAAACACACCTGATTCAATATATCAGTTCATTGCAAAGTTTAGTTGGTGACAGAGCAAGGAAATTAGGAAACTGTGCTGGACTCCAGCCCCTCGTGTCCCTGTCCTTTTTTCTTTTTCTTTTTCTTTTACCAAAGGGTAAACATAGTCCTGCAACAGTTCCATCGTGCCACGCAAAAGGGCCATACAATCGACCCATCACCAAACCCTACAGTAAGTACTAAGGCCACTTAGTAGCATGACATTAACGAATAGTGTACCTGGAATTATAAAGGCTTTGTTAGTACTCTAGCACTTAACATCCCCAAAATTCAGTCCACAGGTGCTGATTTCATTTACAGAAGCCAAAGACTAAATCATCTTACATGACCTCATCCAAAACATGATTTAGATCACTTATAGGACGTGAATACAATTCAATGGGATTAGCCCATTCACTATTCTTATTAGTGGCTGTCCAGTAAATTGGACTGCACCTTTAATTACAAATTATACAATTATACAATCATGGAAGACAAATATGTAGTGTTAAGAGACTTTTAAATTTAGCTTCATCAAAAACAAATGGAAAGATTACAAGTGACTAAAAACAAAATTATATTTTCAGATAGCGAGCAACATGAAGTGCATTACTATGCCTCACAGCACAAGGTGTGTGCGCATTTTGTGGCTGTCTGCTCTTCTAAGATCCAAACTCCACCGTGTCAGCAGTGATTGGCTTGAACTCATAGCTCCCTCTTCCATCCATGTGGAGGTAGTACTGTAGTCAACACAAACAAAAAGTTAAAGGCATTCTTACAGACTGGAACTGAAAACTACAAAATAAATTAGAAAGGAGTGGTGCAGTTAAATCTCACCTCATGGTGCTTCCAGAGGGATTTTCTGTGGGAGACTGTGAAGAGCGTGATGCCCACCTGCCAAGAGCAGAGAATGAGTCAGCATCTCATTAAAGAAGCTGAATGTACGAGTCAGTACACTATAGGTTTGCGATCATAAAGAATGATAAGAGGCCATTAGCTCGTTACCTTCCTACAGTGACTGTAGATGTAGTCCTCCACATCCACACTTACAGCGCTCGTGCACTCATCCAGGATGGCAAACTGAGGCTTGTGGTAGAACAACCGAGCCATCTGCAGCAAATAATGTTTAAATATACTTCTGTTCAGTGTCAAGTATTGTTTGAGGATATAAAGTGCATTTACTTGGGTCAGACAAAGTTGGGCTGATTACTGAGAAAAATGTGTTCCTTTTAGAAACTATAGGTTCAAGTATATTAAACAATTCCAAGTGTGAAATGCATACTGTGCTTTAATCACAGAATCAATTTCAAGACAAAAATTGAGTTTCGTTTTCTTTGTTTAATGGCAAATTGAGAAGTTGTCATCACGCCAACAATGCATGAATGTAAGATCATTATTTTCCATTTACTAGTCACATAGGTTAAATCACCTTCGCTCAGTTAGTCGATTACCTGCATCAATCCTTAGTATACTTACCGCCATTCTTTGCTTCTCTCCACCACTCAGAACATCCATCCAGTCTTGGACAGCATCCCAAGAACCCTCCCTATCCAAAATATGCCCCAGTTGTACATTGTCCAGGTATTCTTTCAGCACCTGTTGCAAAGGGACCATGTCTGATAAAGTAAAAAGTATTTCACTGACATGATAATCCTTGTGCAAACTAGTTTAATGTTTTCCGGTACCTGATCTGAAATCCCTTTCTTCTTCTGGTCCTCATGGGTATCAGGGTAGATCACCTGGTCCCTCAGTGATCCAAGCGTCATGTATGGCCTCTGAACATAAAAATATGTTAACAAATGGGAACAGAAGTACTGTAAATTTCTGTACAAAATTGGTATTGCTGTTAATGTTCATCAGTTTTACCTGAGGGACATAGAAGAGCTTCCCTCTCTCGGGTTTTGTCAAATTCCCACCAAAAAGGGGCCAGAGCTGAAGAAAAATAACCACACTCCGCATTAACATGCTGTGGTACAAGTGCAGCAGACAAGACTTCTGCACTTCTTAATAAACTTCTGATAAACCCAACAATACCCCAATCCCTATGACTTTATGTATGGTAATCAAGAGGTATTTGTACTCTGTGGCATGTGGGAGGTGGACACAGAGTCTAGGAGTCTAGGATGCACATAGAACCAACCAGGGCGCAACTAAATACTTCTCCACTAGCCACGATTCCAAAAATCTTAGAAAGGAAAATTTGGTTCTTATACACATTAAAGCAAAGCATTAACAAGGGCTATCATTTCAGAAACTCACTCAAAATCTAAGTGCTTACCTCTCCAAGCACTCTGAAGAGTGAGCTTTTTCCACAGCCGTTGGGTCCACACACCAAAACGTTGGTGCCAGATTTCACCTTGGAAGATACACACATCCACAAACAAAACATTGGTAAGACCTGAATCTGAGATAAGCACAGAAAATACAAGTGTAGAAGATTAAAAATATAAATCATACCTCAAAACTGAGGTCTCTAATCAAAACGTCTCCATTTGGTGTTGCCAATGGAGTATGTTCAAACCTGGAGGAAAATATGACAGTTTAAACAATACATAGGCAACATGACAGAATGAAATCTGAAAGTGCAAAATGATAGTTGGATGCTTCATACATACTTGATGACATTGTCCATATTGATGATTCGCCCACTTCCAGGCACCAGGGTTAGTTTATCTAAGGCATCCTTTTCTGCAATATATGTATATATAATTTTTGTTTAAAAATACGAATAATAAGACCCCATGGGTATTTACAACTTTGCTCTGATAGACTGACAGGAGCTCACCTTTCTCTGACTGAGAGACCATGGTGCGCTCATACTTCCCAGAGTTCAGCTCTTTAAGTACCTTCATAAGCTCAGTGATGCGGGTGGTAAACCTGGAGAAGAACATGAAAAATATTAAGATCATAGAAAACCCACCAAGTAAACCTGACCACGCAACAGTGTGAAGAGACTTAAATAATGAGCTTGATTATGTCCTAATAATGAGCTTGATCATATCGTAAGTATTTTTCAGTCGCAAAAGGTTAGGGAGGCTTACATTTTAAAAGGTGCTACAATGTGTACTCATTTATGTTACATGCATCAACACATGTGCATCTCTACACTGCACACATATTGTTCTACATGCACACATATTGGGTGAAAGGACATCTGATAATAAAACACTTGTTTAATCATAGTACAATACTGGGGAAGAAATTAAGCTAGTTCATAATCAATTTTATAAAGATGAAAGTTATTTCTGGTTGCTCTGGTCTCATTCATAAAGATGCTTCGTCTAAATCAGAATTGAGTAGTCCTCAGCTTTCAGGATTACAAATGACAATGCTAATTGGAGGTTACTGGCCAATCACTAGTAACCACATGAGCATACCTAGCTGAAATACTCACTTAACCATAAAACTGAAAATAGACTCATGTTTAAAATAAAAATAAAATGCAAATAAAACTCAAATTTTACCCAGAGAGTCTGGTCATCTCTCGGCCAGCAAGCACGATCCGGCCCAATGCTTGGGACATACGCAGCAGCATGCGACCGCTCTGGTAGTAGTCCTACAGGCAGAGAAAATATGAAAGCTTTACTGATACCTTGTGAACATAAATGCTGGTGGTTTCATAATATTTCTATCAACTTCTATGCAACTTTTTTTCTGAGTTTCAAATCAGTGCTTTTTGTAACCATATATGAAGTTAATGCAGCATTGGAATGGTGTTACTTGTGGGGTGGGTCAAACAATTGTGTACTTTTCAGCAAATGATTATGTTTTTTCCACACATTATTGGAAAGCTCTCAGCTCTAATAGACAGCTCACCTCTAGCAGTTCAGAATGAGTGCTGTGGAGGTGTCGTGGATGGGCCAGATTCAGAAATGGTCGACTCACAACCAGATACCCAACTACTGTGGCCAAGTCTGCAATTGAGAGGAAAATAGATTGCCATTTTAATGGTCTTGTACTTCGCTTTTTGGATATTGCTTAATAAGAAGTTTTCAATAAGATTTTAATATACTTTTTGCCTGTAAGTTCATAAACTTCAACTTACACTTAGCAATGATGCTGTCTACCATGCCCATGGAGAAACGGAAAAAGATGAAATTGTGCAAGTGGTCAACCTGAGGGCAAAGTACATATAAGCTATTACAACAGAAGTCAACAAGTTGAAGAGTCCAACATTTCAACTCCATCTGATGAAGCATTTCTGAAAGGCTCAACCTGTCATAAACGGACATGGGGCAGTTCTCACCAGCTTCCTGAAGGTAGAATGGATGGTCTGTTTTTCCCTCAAATTTCCATTGTAGAAGGCAATCTCCTCACTAAAAGACAGTACCAGTTAAGAAAGTACATTAATATGCAGTAGCCTGGTTTGCATAATTATTAATTATATTGTATGTGTACACATGTACATTTATAAGCCATCTTCTCAGTTACACCTGTCATACTGGTGTCTTTCATAGGATTACAAGTATCTGTTTATATGCACAGCCACCTAGCCATCATAGAATAACAGCTGACCAGAAATTATATGAGTAGTGAACCATTCTCAACACCTGCTAAAATGCCACAACCATGCTGGTGCCATTGCTGTGCTGAGAATGTTATATGAGCAAAATAACATGTGGGTTGCTGTACACAATCCACTGATTGTGTACAGCAACAAATGGGTCAGTAACTGTACTATCACAAACAGCACCTACTGCTGGGCCTATGAGAAAGTTTTAATAGTATTAAACCCACCTCCTATTATGCATACCATTTTGTTTGGAGAACCTGATAACTCTTCCACTATTACTATTTACTGCTATTATACCATTTAGCACTTCACCTGTTAGTGATAAGCCGAGAGTTGACATAGCGGTACTCTCCCTCATACTTCTGCTCAATCACAGTCATTTTTCCAATAGGTCTCCTTAGCCTTGTCAGGAAGAGGCCTGAGATCAGCAAATATGCCATCATACTGGCAGGGCCCTAAGAACAGCGATAACAACACATGGTCACTGCTAGAAATGTGGTCACGGATGTTTTAAAGAACTACACAGAAATGTTTGTACCTGAGCTCCAATAGCAGTAGTCAGCTTGAAGATGTACAGGCCAATATCAAGAAGAGGCTGAAAGAAGAAGAATGAATAAACATAAAACAAAACACTGTGACATTCTTTACCTGCAACAATTGGATGTCAAACTATCTAAATAAAGAAGAAACATGATAAATATGCTGTACCTTGCTGAGATTGGAGTACAGGTCCACCACACTGTTGCAGAACTTCTCCACATCTTGCGTGAGCAGCTGATCAGCGTTGGCAATTCGGTTATCCAGGTTCCCCATCTTGTAATAAGTATATCCCCTGAAAGTGTAATGAACAAGAGATTAAAATAAGAGAAACTCGGCACAACAACATAGGAGAAATAACTGACATGATGTATGAGGATGATTTAGTAAAGTTTACTATTGTTCTTACTTCAGGTACTCCTCATAGAGATGTTTAGTCAGTCTTTCACGGAAGCAGAGCTTCAGTTCATTCAGCCCAAGCTTCAGAAAGTTGTTGACCAGGGCAATCTGTGGAAAGGGGGAATAACAAAGGTGTCCACTCCTTACTTGACATGCAAAAGCTTCTAAAACATTTAAACTACACCTTGACATCGCTACATTACACTCCGGCATCAGGGGAGTGAAAAGCAATCAACGAATATTATTTGAAGATACTTACTAAACAAATTAAACACTTTATGCAGAAATCTAAAGGCAGCTGATTTATCCAGTCCATAGAAATGTTAATGTAAATTGTTAAAAAGAGGTTACATTAATGTGTAAGTAGAACATTATCAGGCCTCCTCTGACATTCCACATCCATTCTAAGTAGAAAACACACTATAATTACAACAAACATATAGAGCCATCTAAAATATTATATCTGAAAAGTATTTTAAAAAACAGACTTACAACTGGCATGACTCTCATAAAGTTGAACAAATACATCTTGAAATCGTTTGTGGAGCGACCAATAATTGCACTGTAAACCACAACATGCACAAAAATAAGAGCAAGCAAAATCAGAGAGGCATACAGAGGTGAACGTCTCCTATGGTAACGCCAGCATGAAAAGCAAAGTGCTGCAAACCTCTTTAAAAAAAAGAAAACGTATCCAGACATGCAAGGACATGTTGCCTGCGAAGGAAACAATACTTACAGAACTTATATCAGAGGAGATCTGTATTTTAGCATGGGAAGCCAAGGTGCCTAAATAGTATATTAGTTTTTACAATTTTAAGTGATGTAAGTAATGTTCTGATTTGTGACTTAGTCAATCAAACCCGCAAGTCAACACATGTAGGACTATGTTCACACACATATTAGTTTGAAATCTTTTCACAGCAAATGGAGGCCAAATTAATGAACATTACCCCAGGTATGACTGTAATGTAGGAACAAAAGTGCCTTTTGAATAGTTTCATATCTCTGCTAATGATACCACTGTGGAAGATTAAAAAGAAGACAATCAGAAATTGTTTGGATATTCAAATTTTGTGTGTGAATATGAAGAACTGATGTACTGAAATCCAACCTTTCAATCATGGTGCCATTTTGGATCATCCAGACATCACAATATGTCCGAGCCACCAGCATCACTGCAATCAAGATCAGGTACCATGTCTAAGAGACAAAAGACAAAGCTGGTAAGTTTTAATTCTACAAATTTGTGACAAAAAATATACTGGGTTAAAATGTTTCCATTACCTATAAACAAAAATAAAAGACAGCCAAGGCATATGACATAGTATGACATAGTATGACATAGTCTTCCAAATTTCCCAGAATAAAGTCAAAGTCAATAAAACTTTTAAGAGCAAAGACTATAGTCTACTACAAAGCTTCATTACATTCATCCACTGTAAGTCATACTAGTGTCTGCTTGATGTAATACGGTTATTACTTCATGACCTATGGCCCAATTACCAAATCAGGCATTCCAAGGTCAGCACCTGTCGCAAGTCATGCTACACAATGACAGCAAAACAGAAGAACATTTTCTTAGTTGTTACACAAATTACCGTCTTTGCTTTTAGTTTTAAATTCACAAATGCTGTGACTAATGAAACAGTCAGGCTGAGCAGATTGAACCTGCTGCCAAAAGCCACCACTCACCAGTCAGTAAAGTCTCACATAATAGCATCATCACAATATGAAACAAATGTACTGCCTTAAAACTTAATTACCTAAGAACAAATACATGGTACGTAATTATGGCTCATATCTGAATTACTTAACCTCCTTGCAGAAGAGTCTTGGCACCATGATCTTGAGAATTTTAGAGATTCGGACGAAAAATACTTTGTCCACAGCGGCCCGGTCCTTCTTGAATTCTTTCTGCTGATGTGAAAAAAATGTCATGTCAAACACATCATTACCAACCAGCATAAATTAGTTATTAGAATTAGTATAGGATTTTTTGTGCATTTATTGCACTTACCTCATTGTTCAGGAGTGCTTCTGATGAACCCTTCTTGCTGTTTTTGGGAAATGGAAAAAAGGTGTTAAGACGTTTATTTTCACACCAGTTCCTTCTGGACAAGTAGCTGCTATGAGTTTCACCCAGTAAAATACATACAGTGGCCCCTTATAATCACACGTGCATTCCTCTCCAAGTGTAGCAGCGGGCAGCCACCAACGATGGGCACCCGGGTACCAGTGTGTGGGGACTGTACCTTGCTCAAGGGTACCTTGGTGTTGCCAGTAGCAGTCCAGGGATTCGAACCCACGACCTTCTGATCTTAGAGGCAACACCCTAACATTAGACCATCCGCTGTGCATAAATGATCAAATGATCAAATGATCAAATTGTCAAATAGCAGGGGGTCTGAGTTAATAAGTCGTCTAGTGTAGAGGTGAAGGAACTTGAAGGTGTGGGCCTGCTGAGACCACCATGAACAAAGTCTACACACAAACTAAGCTCAAACTCCACAATCTCAACACACTACCAGGCTAAACGGCTCTCATTTGGCACTGACCACGAGTTGTTCATGTATATTTCCTCCTCTTTGTCCACGAAACCGTTTGTAAACACACAGGGCGTCTTGACAGCCGGTGTAATTCAGGGTCAACTCCGAGACAGCTAGGTTAGCTAGCTCAGCCCGCCGAGTTCAGCAGGAGAGCGCTCAAAACCTGGGGTTAAAACACGTCCAACTGAAGGTCACCTACCTGTTAAGTCTAGCAGACCTCCGTCTCTTCTTAAGCAGGTACAAAACGACCAGCACTGCCCCTGCTATTGAGGAGTTCTTTGCTGTCAAGTATTTACTGACGGCCGCCATCTTTCCTACTGCGAGGCGGCGCACCGACTCCACACAGCACTGAGTTATTAGAGAGAGAGAGAGAGAGAGAGAGAGAGAGAGAGAGAGAGAGAGAGAGAGAGAGAGAGAGAGCGAGCAGGGGTTATCACACAGAGAGAGTAATTACAGCGAGAGAGACGCTGAGTTATTACAGAGAGAGAGAGAGAGAGAGAGAGAGAGAGACTGAATTATTACGGAGAGAGGGTTACTACAGAGGGAGAGAGAGAGACAGAGACAGGGAGAAAGACAGACTGTTATTTCAGAGAGAGAGAGAGAAAGAGAAGCTCAATGTGGCCCTGTAGTGGTGGTGTCAGAGCTCTACAGCCCGGAAATGTGCAGGAAAAGAAGCAGTGATTATTCGGACTGAAGTACTGGAACGGAGATTGCGAGCCAGGCCTTCTCGTCCAACATCAGTGCCTGACCTCAGAGTAAATGCTCCTCAGAATGAATGGGCGCAAATTCACAGAAACACTCCAAAATCTTGTGGAAAACCTTCCAAGACGAGTGGCAGCTGTTATAGCTGCAAAGGGGTGTGAGGGTGGTGGGCAAACTCCATATTAAAGTCCCTGTTGGTGTAATGAGCAGGTGGTGTAATGAGCATGTGTCCCAATACTTTTGTCCATATAGTGTATATCTTCAGTTCACAGCTTAAGAAACTGCATTTCTAAACCACGGACAAAGTGTCTGCTGATTACTTTACTATCCCATAAACCTGAAAGAAACATTTTGTCTGGAAACTAATGGGATGTGCATATGTTGATATTTTTCTTGCTGTAGACAAAACAGGCTTTTGACAGGGTTTTACTGTGGTAATAGGATTGTTAAGGGTTGAAAATGATTGAGACCATATTAATAATTTCTATTAATCTTTAAACCATGTTCTAGTTATCACTGTTTTTAAAGGCACTGTCCAAGTGTGTTTAATATTAATGTTAAAGCAAAAAAATTGGAACAACCAGTGAGCCAAAGGACTAGACTGAGAAACTCTAGTCCTTTGGCTCTAGTCTATAGATTGCTTCGCTATGGGGTTTTCAGCGGTTGTACTGATAATCAAGTGTGGAGAAGTTAAGGAAATAGACGAGGTGGGACGAGGTAGTTCATGAGGGCTTTGAGAAAAACTCCTCTAAAACAGCGTTTCAAGCTCCTGGTGATTATGTTTCTTAACTTAGTCTTCTGGGCCCACCAGTCAGTCCACATTTTGCTGTAACCTAGTTCCCAGTACACCTATTCCAGGTATTCAGAGTAATTTGATGAAAAATGTAATTTACACATTTTCTCCATACTCCAAGTATAGTAAATTATACAAGACATATTTGATGAAGTTTTACTTCTTTAGCTAAAAAGTTAAAGATGTTAGTGTCACTCTAAGTCATTTTATTTCAATGTGTAGTGCAAAAATGTGGTGCTATTGGGCCCGAGGAACTAGTTTGAGAACCATGCCCTGAATTAGGAGTACCCAGTTCTGGTCCTGGTCCAAGTGATAATGCCCTGCTGAGACACTACAAAACACAATGTACTTAAAATGGGCTTAACCCAACCTTAATTTACCCCTGAAAAGGTATCTTACATTTAAGGCATAAATTTAGGAGGTTGTATTATTCAAGGGGCGAATTAGAAAAGGTAAAGGGAAAATTCAGTAGTTTGACCCCTTAATTAGCCTTAATCTGTGCACTTTTCCCCCTTAATTTCCTGTATGGTGGTAGATCACTAGGGCCAGGGTTTCTCACTGTCCCTATGTACACTATATATGGAGCAGGGAACCAAATGAGATTATCTGACTGGCTGGATCAGATGCCCTAGTGATAGTTGATATAGTATGGTTCTTAATAGAAGGTAGATCTCTAGGTGGGTGACCTCCAGGTGAGCTAGGGTTGTAAACGGTGAGGGCCAAGGCTGCTCACTGTCCCTAAACGCGCTTAATGCTCTGCTATTTTTTCTGCTGTAGTGGATCACGAGGTGGCGCTGCCTCGTCCCTCCGTGGTTCCTCTGCTGGCTCCGGACGTGACGCACGGTGCTCCTCGGTTGTGTGCGCAGCATTTCGTGGCGGAGAGCAGAAACAGGAGCAGCAGGAGCAGCAGCAGGAGCAGGGCAGAGGCGACCAGAAGAGAAACACAACGGCGCCACACATCCACGCACGGCCCACACCAACCAACCGCACACGCACACACACACACGCGTAAGTGACACACCACTGACGCATGAGGCGTCCTCTCGGCCTGCTGTCAGCTGACCGGTTGCCAGGGCTTATTATTATTATTCAGCTATTACTGCTTTATTGTTCCGAGGGCGGGAGGTGGGATGGAGCGTGGTTGGGAGATGGAGATGGTTGGTGGGAGAGGCGAGGGGGCGACAGGATGATGGGGCAGCAGCGGCCTACTGGTGGCCAGTGCTGGGGAAGAGCCAGTCTGCTGGGGTCTGGGGGGGGTCCTGTTTGGCCGCGTTGAGAGGGAGGCAGGCAGGCTCTAGCAGGGGCTGGTTCTAAAAAGTTCTGTCTTTGTGGTCGCGCTTGGTAAAATATTAATCATATAAACTAGTGTGTGCTTACAGACCAGAGCTCCGGCTGATCAGAAAGGGCGCCTGTGTTTCCAGAAAACGCGCACCACACGCTCCCACAGCAGAGAGAACTTGTCCTCATGAAGTGCAGATAATGCTGAAGATGAAGCGTGGTGAGGTCTGAGCGCTCTAGGTTCAGAAGAGACAACACGAAGTGTCTACACACAGTGCGACCCTAGAGAGCTGGGACAGCGCACACATGACTGTAGAAGCGGTCTCAGGACACTTCCACTCTCCGGCACCATGTGGATGACGCAGTTCACCATGATGGTTGGCGCTGTGGTGCTGATGATTAACCTGCAGACCTGTGATGCTGCACTATATGGACAAAAGTATTGGGACACACCTGCTTCCCAGTGTATGGGCTAGGCCCATCTCTTCCAGTGAAGGACAATCTTAATGCTTCAGCATACCAAGTCATTTTGGACAACACCATGCTTCCAACTTTGTAGACTCAGTTTAAAGAAGGCCTTTTCTGTTCCAGCATGACCGTGCCCCAGTGCACAAAGCAGGTTCCATAAAGACATGGTTGGATGAGTTCAGTGTGGAAGAACTTGACTGGCCCAAACAGAGCCCTGGCCTTGACTCCATTCAACACCTTTGGGATGAGCTTGAACAGAGATTGTGAGCCAGGCCTTCTCATCCAACATCCCTGCCTGACCTCATAAATGTACTACAGATTGAATGGGCACAAAGGAACCCCCAAATCATGTGGAAAACCTTCCAAGAGGAGTGGAAGCTGTTATTGCTGCAAAGGGGAGCAAATCCATATTAAAGTCTATGTATTTGAATGTAGTGTCATTAAAGTTGGTGTGTCCCAATACTTTTCATTCAGTATGTTTAGTAATGTTAATGTGGGGAAAAAAAAACACAGCTCATCTAAACGGTTTTTAAATATTGTTCTTTGCAGGAGTGCAGTATTTTAACTTTACAGTAATATTTTGAAAGATTAATAGCAATGCTTAATAGAACTAGAGTACAATATAAATCTTTCAGCAGAAAGCCCTCAGGATTAAAACACGTTTATGCATGTGTTTCAGATGCAGTGTTGTCTGACATTCTGCAGAACCTGTTAGTCCAGACAACATCATTGCTAGTTTAAAAGGACTATTTCAAATGTAACGTGTCAGTTGGCTAGATAGCAAACAACAAAAAGCAAATTCATTTAATCAAACAAAGACTATGGGGCAAGTGTATTGAATGGTCTTGATTTTGGGGTTTTGATGGTTTGTGAAATGCTCACAAGTTTATTTATGGAGCATGTCGTAAATGTATGCATTGCACTGCAGTGGCTGTCTATTACAATATCAGATGATGTTCTGACTGCTCTTAATGTATCTGGTTTTTTAAAGGAGCAGAGAGCAGCACCATGAACCCTGTCTACAGCCCTGCACCAACAGGGGTTCCTTATGCCAACCCTAAAGGAATAGGATACCCAGGTAAGCAGGAAACATGTCTTTTTAAACACTGTCATTTTTTTTAGAATACATCTTTTGTAAATTATTGACTGAATATAATGTCCTTTATAGTATTGTTATTACCAATTTCTCTTGTTAAAAGTCTCTGTATTATGGCTTGCAGCTGGGTTTCCTGTTGGTTATGCTGCCCCTGCGTACTCTCCCAGCGTGTACCCTGGAGCTAACGCAGCCTTTCCCACAGGTAAGAGGAGCTCATGGCTCATGAAATGCTTCTCATCACCAACTTGAATGGAGGACACAGTGAAAACGTCGTACATAGTCCTTACACTAGTATTTCTCAACTCTAAATTTGGAAGCACACTACTTTAACACACCTTTCCTTACTTTAAAACATCAACAACAACTCAGTAAGGGTTTGTTAACAAACTTATTACTTTAAACAGTTGTGTTGGAAGCAGTGTTTTAATGTTTAGTGGAAAAAATTAAAATGTGCAGGGCATTGTACCTCCAGGACCAGGGTTGGAAAATATGCCTTACACAATGGTTTCATCATCCATTTCTACCGAGCTGTCCTGTACCAGGGAGTAAGGGGAAGATTGCACAACATCAGAGAATCAAAGATATTGAACTGCTCTGTTAGAAGGTACAAAATCTAATGCAGGTACACATCTAGTGGGTGTTTGAGTATTTTTGTAGAGATGTAATGTAACAGTCATTAAGCTTATTTCTAAGCCCTTGTCTACGTTAATACAAATACATCTGAAAACACAGTTTTGTGTAAGTTTTCTATCGTCCGTACCATTTTAGGAAAGTTTCAAAATGTTTTCTGTCCACATAAATATGGAAAGAACCTTAAAATGCCTATATTGACTGTATGCCAGCTGCCAGCTGCTTGTTGGGTGCATGCCAGGAAAGTTGGAGGAAAGAAACAGATGACAGAATTGCAGGAGCAACGATTAAATAAACAGTGTTTTGTCTTATACAGAACAAATATGTGTATATTATACTCCACGTAGCACGAGTAATATAAATGATACCAGTGACAGGAACACTGAAATGAACTCCTCCTACTTTCAGTGCTTATTTTGGAGGTGAGCTGAGATCACATGACAGTCCGAGGTCTGACTCAGGAAAATAAATGTCAGTGTTTTTTAAAATCTCCATGTTTCCATCACCCATGCTACAGTACCAAAAACACAGCTTTTAATTCTCTCTGACCTTTTGGAAAACAAAACAAAACTATACTTTTTCAGTTTGCTTATTCTGCAACCGAGAGGAAAACAAATGGGTTTCAAACGTACCAATGCTTGTGTGGACCAGGTCTAATACTATTGAAAGGTCACAGCCAAAATAAAATAACACCTCATAATGAAAGTCCTGAATGACAGACGTCACACTTTGCGCTAATCTGCATGTAACTTTCTTATTACAGGCATTTTTGTGTGTGCATCATCTTGTCTATGCTTTTTATGCAACTTCAGGGTTTTTTTTATACAGTGCATATAATTACATGACACCTGATTTGAAATCATTTATCAAGCATCAGATTCTTGATATTTGCGCCAAGGTCTATTACACGAGTAGTCTCTGAATTAGCCACTTGATATACTAAAACATTACGCTGTACTGTTTTGAAAAATATCTCATAATGAAGGTCCTGAATGACAGACATCACACTTTGAGCTAATCTGCATATAATCATATTATTACTGGCATTTTTGTGTGCGTCATCTTGTCTATGCTTTTTAAGCAACATATGCATACATTTTTACATAGTGCATATAATTAAATTACTTTTAATAATTTATCGAACATTTATCCGATGCTTGATATTTGAGCCAAAGTTTACTACAGGGCTAGTCTCTGAATTAGCTATTCAAGATACTGAAATGTTATGCTGTATTGCTTCTCAGACCCTGTTTAGACCTGATCACTTTATTTGATTAGTATCTGGGTTGTTTCCTGAGCAGACTATAGCCACATGCATTTACACTTGGTGGTCTAATGAGCCTTTAGTCAGACTGAAAATTGATCAGTATGTGTGGTAAAATATTCTGATCAGCTCCTATACAACAACCAGTCACCTGTGCTGATCCTCGATTCGTGTTCGATTCAAAAGAAAAGCACAATTGTGCACAATACAATGATTACAAGAAAATGGCTGTTAAGAATGATTATCCTTTTGTGTCAACACTGTGATGAACCACATGCATTAAAATGTAGTGTATCATAGTTAGACTGTGAAAAGCAACGACTGGTGATTTATTTGGCCTAACTGGCTCATCTAAAGTGGATTATTGAATTAAAATTAAACTACAGAGGAGAAACTCACGTCAGGAGATGAACTAAAGTAGCAGCAATGACTGCATTAAGTTCCGGAGGGTGGTCTCTTCCGCTGTCTGTTATTTATGCCTATGGACATCAACAGCAACTAGCACACTGCACTTTATAGTACAAATCTTTTTTACACTTGTGATGGTTAATTGAATATATGTACATATATATTTTTTCCTACGTATTTCATTACTTCTTAATACTAGCTTTTAATTTTCCATTTTATTTATTGTAACTATCTCATAGACATTTCAGGGACACAGTGCCAGAACTGCCATCGAGGACTGGTTATTTCTCTATACTATTAATACACCAGTATGTTTGTATATAGCATAGTATTTTCATGTGTTTTTTTTTCTGCAGAACTGTATTGGATTTTATTTTATTTAGTCTTTATATTAGGGCTGCACGATATTAGGAAAACATCACATGCGGTAATTAAGTAAAAACTTAGCCTTTATAGTGTTAATGTTTTTCTGCTTTGGGTTTTCTGGTAACATAGACTCCAGGTGCTGACTAGTCTATGCAGAAAACAAATTAAATGCAATATTTCCATTCCAATATGGTTTTTTTTTTTTTTTATTTACTTAAACACAGCCTCCCATAAAACATTTGAACCATTGAACATTGTTGAAAAAAAATCTGAAAATAATTTTTAAATAATTTTAATAATCTTAAATAAATGTAAACATAATTTACATTTAATAATAATGGGGCTAGAAATTGGCCATAATTTAATAATGAGCACTACAGCTGTGCAGAGAGTGTAAAAAAGTGTAAAAAAGTTACTCTCATTTATCACCATTCAGATTTGCTTTTCTCAGACATTCATTTGAACAGATATTAGATTAGACCCAAAACTGCATTAATATTTATTCATGTTAATACAGAGTGTATTAGTGGGTCAGTTCAGGCCACAGCTGAGCCTCTTTAATGTTTGGAGTGGGGTTAAAATGCAGCAAATGTTTATTAAAAGTGTTTAGCATGGTTCTAAGAATGTTTTTAGCTTATAAACTACTAATAAAGGTAAAAAAAAAAAAAAACCCAAACAGAACAACTAAGACACAACATATACGGGTGATGTTAGCTTCTCGCTTGAATTGTCCATTCCACCTTAAATGATGAAATGGAAATAGAAGCACGATTTAAGGTGGAACGGGTAATTTGAGCGAGAAGCTAAGAGGCTAACTTTAGCCGCTGTCTTAGGCTAGCCACCAAATACAACCGATAAATACATGGTTCTGAGTGAAAGAGTCGTTAGAGATGAGTTATGACAGTTTATTAGTAATTGCATTGTTAATGATAGTTTAATACGGCGGTTGAAAGCTGAACCGTTAGGGCTCCCGGGGCAGTTAGCGGCTAGGCTAACTACAGCCCGTCCGGCCGCCTCCCTCTAACCATGGAGTATTACAACTCTATTCTCCATGTGCTTAGCACTCGCATCTACTAGGGGGCGGGCAGTAGGACTCCATCTGATTGGCCAAATATGTTGATATGATGAGCTTTGGAAAAACACAGTTTATGGCAGTTCAGTCAGTCTTTCGCGATATGTTGATATCGCGATGACGGTAAATTTACGATATATTGTGCAGCCCTACTTCATATTTTATATTGTTCTTGCCTCTGTGTGTCTGTAATATGCTCCCTGTCAATAAAGTTTTCTGCTTCTGATTTTGATTCTGAAATGTCAAAAGAACTTTTTAGAGAGTACTGCCTTTGTTTGTGGTGGATTTATAACCAATATTGTTGGGTCTACCAAATAATAATTTAGACCCAAATTGTCCCTGCATGAGTATTCATGTTATGAGATCACATCTGGCCAATCGAAACTAAGGAGACTTTCAGAAAACCTCACAAGACATGCTACTAAAGGTCAAGACTTTAAAGGGTTTTACAGGATTCTAAAGACATAGGTCAGCATCAGTTTATAGTCAGGCAGTTTATAAATAGAAGAGATTCATTACTGTTCCTACTGTCCCTGCCATTCTTCCAGGAAAACAAGGGAAGGAAAAATAAATTATGTAAGGGTACTGGTAACAATAAAGCAATTAAAACACTGTTTATTCACCAGCGTTCATCATAAAAGGAAAAATAGAGTAAAATTAAGCATTTTTTCTCTCTTGGTGAGTAATTTGGTTTGTGTCTTCACTAGTTGAACTTACTTTCCCCTTCTCTAACAAAGCTCTCAAGCCAAAAGTGTGTGTGTGTGTGTGTGTGTGTGTGTGTGTGTGTGTATGTGTATGTGTGTGTTGGGGGGTGGGGGAAGGCTTCCTTGTGGCTTCCTGTCAAAAAGTGCGCAATACCACATTTGGTTTACAACAAGGCCCATCTACTGTTATTTGTCTTTAATTCCATTGTGAGAGCTGAGAGTAGCGGAAACTTATTTTGTCAAGTAAAAAAAAACAAAACAAAAAAACGGAACCCAACAATTTAGAAAATGGCTGATTTAATCCTTTAAAAAAAAAAAATTAAGGGTCAAATGTAATGTCACTGAGGAATATAATAAATCAAAGTTCAGAAGCCCAAATTTGTCAGTTATCATTTATTTTCAATAACTTGAGGACAATTTCTTTTTTGAAACCTTGTAGGTTATGCTCCAGGGACACCATTCAAAATGTCCTGCTCCCCAACAACAGGTGCTGTCCCCCCTTACTCCTCATCACCAAACCCCTACCCTACCGCTGTGTACCCTGTGAGGAGTTCCTATCCTCAGCAGAATCCATATGCTCAGGTAAGAGGCTTAAAAAAGGCGTTTGTGAATCCCTATACGCTTGTTGTTGATTCAGATGAGTGCCTCAGTTGCTTCAGTCGATCTGAAACATCTTCTCCTCTCCACAGCAGCAAGGCACTTACTACACACAACCCCTGTATGCTGCCCCGCCCCATGTAATTCACCATACTACAGTGGTTCAGCCCAATGGCATGCCAGCAGCTATATATGCTCCTCCTATTCCTCCTCCCCGTCCTAATGGAGTCGCTGTGGGAATGGTAGCAGGCACTACTATGGCAATGTCAGCTGGTAAGTGAATAGACTTGGATGTCAGTAATATCATTTAAAGGCAGAACAATATAAATGAGTTTGTCGCAATATGTAAATGCAGATATTTCTGCATTTATTTGCATACAGGATAATTGTACCAACTGTTACTGCATTCACAACTGACAGTGCAATATTAGGACGTCTCAATCTGTAATGTGCTCTAAAATAAAAAAAAAAACTCATGGTACAACTGCTATGTACAACATAGCAGTTGTACCATGCAGACTTTGGCATACATTTCATATATATTTTGTCTACTGTGCAGTATTGTGGCTCTTGAATTGTGATGTGTACCCTAAACACCCCTACTGATTAGTTCTCAGGCCTAATCAGTAGGGGTGTTTAGCCATCTTTCACTTAGGTTCAGAACATAATCAGGCTTGTACACTGTTGTTATCTATGATAAGGCTGCGTAAATGTACAAGCTTACATCAGGTTTCAATCCACAAGAGGGAGGGGGAGGCAGAAAGAAGGGTTTAGCGTTAACTGAAGGAAAACCTTAAAACAAAAAACACTTTTGCAGTCTGGTCATGATAGTCAGCTCTGCCACTATATTAAGTCATTCCATGGGCTGGAGATCTGGCAAAATCAAGGGATGCACACACAAGGAAAGGAATATTCAATCAGCTGTTTAGGTACGTTTGGGTCTTTAGGCTTTTTAGTTGCTTGTTTATGCTTTCTCTGGCTGTATCCATCCATTTTGTTGCTGGCTATTCTCTTTCTCTTTTATCTTCACTTGTTCCAAGCATTAATGTGTTTTCCAGTGAATTATCTCTCATGATAGGTATAAAACAAGTAAACTTCAGTTTGGTATTCTATATTGCTCTTTATATTTTTCCTGCCTTACATCAGCCCAAATTAGACTTCATGTGTATTTTTGATTGATGTGTAGAGGGGAATTATGTAGAGTAGATTAAAGCTGTGCAGTAATAATTCTGAATTAGATCTGAGTCATTTCAGCGCTGTCCAACTAGTGTAAAATAATTAAAGAGTATTTCTTTTTTCTTACAATCTGTGTATTAAGATGTAAGAGAGAATTTCACACCTCTACTACTCTTAAAACTCTTGTGAACTCACATTGTGTATGCTGAAATATCCATCAAAATGTTCCTGTAATCCATGAATGAGACCAGAGCATACCTACTGTCTAATCGCTTTGATATTTTATTTATTTATTTTTTTTTGCTTTGATTTTTGGGCCAATTTACAATGTTCTCCTCCAGTTACTCTGCTTCATTTGTCCTGTCAGTTGGTTTTCTTGCAGAATGTTTGTTCTGTGATGCTCTGGTGAAAAGATTTCTGCACTGTATGACTGAGCTCTGATGGGGTTTTTTTTGTGCTACAAGGTCATATTGTTCATTGTGTCCTTCATTCCACAGGGACTTTATTAACAACTCACTCTCCAACTCCAGTAGCTCCCCACCCCGTCACAGTGCCCACATATCGACCCCCTGGCACACCTACCTACAGCTATGTGCCCCCTCAGTGGTGAACAGATGGCACTGTAAGTATAACAACATTCCTTAGTCCAGCAATGCATGTAATAAGCATGTGACTGATGTATGTGAAACAGATACTTGAGACATAAAATGGTCAGTTTTGTTCTTTAATAGATATTCCTTTGTCTTCCCAGGTCAGAGGACGGTAGATATGCATTCGCACAGTCCAGTATTTTACAGTTATGATTGGGGCTGATGCCACATATGTTTCCAGCCAGTTGTTCTTCCTTCCAAGCATAATGTGAATCTGAACCCCAGTTGGCAGAAGAAAGAAATATTTGGAATGGGAAAGAGCACCTTTTCATTCCAACTACATTTGTTAGCATTACTCACGTGTTCTTACGGCATATCTCATATCCGAAGACTAGCTCTTCACGCAGACTTGTGTTTTGTGGACTGTCTTGCAGTTTTTATAGCATTTAACTCTTAAAGTGGTAAAACAGAAAGGAAGTGGAATTCGTTTGTATTTGGAACCCATACTGAATTGAATGCATGTATATATTGAAAATAATAATGCTAGCTGAACCTACCTGCCATGATTGATGCAAAATCAATAGGTTATCCGAAGCAAAATCCAAAGGATTAGGGTGAACAGTGACTTAAGATCTCAAATGCAATGGCTTATTTCATAGAAAATATAAATTGCATTATTCCATATACAGAAGAAAGTGTTTAAAAATTCTTCATTTGTTGCTTTTCACTTGGATTTTATTTTTTGTAAGTGTAACTGATATGTTTCTATCTGGGTAACGATGTTGCTCTTCTGCCACTTTGTATTTGAAGGTGAGGTTGGGCAATTTGGATTTAGTGCCTCAAATACAGATATCCATTTCTGTTGAATTAGTTTATCATTCCTGCTCCTGATCTTGCTACAGATTATTGTTGCACATATTTGCCTGTGTGTGTATATAGATTGGTTGGTTGAGCTGCTGAACAACCTTTGTGATGGTGCTGAGAGCATGCCTACTTCTTTCTTTTTTTTCTGATAAGATTTGGATATGTTTAAGGGTCTGACTGAATCATTGCTTACCTAACACATTTAGAAATGTAAAACCTGATTTATGTGTTAAATTTATATCAACAACATATTTGATAACACTACTGAGGACATAGTAACTTATGAGTCATTTGGTTAAGAACCCAAAAAGAAACGTATATTGCTTGTTACCTCAAGGTTGCACCATTACTGAATTTCATTGTGTTTATACTCATTCATTTATATATATATATATATTAGGGCTGCACGATATAAGGAAAACATGCGATAATGTTGTTCAGTGTTGCGATGGCGATATCACATACTTGGAATTTGCTGGGGTTTTTTTTAAAAAGAATTTACTTAAACAGAGGATTCAATGCCTCCCATAAAACATTTGAACCATTGAACATTGTAATTTTAAATCTTAAAT
>JBBIGA010000007.1:12773645-12789540 GCA_037576975.1 Alestes dentex
GAAGTAAAATATTATAGTTATTATATTTTCATAGCAAAGGATTTACTTTCTTGCCTGGCTATAAATCTTTTCATCATTCAGTGCTCTTTTCATTCAGTGCTCAAGCAAAAAACTGTCGCTCTTCTACGACTTAAATGCACAAAGTATTATATTTTATAGCAAGGGCTGCTTTCTTGCTTGTTCAGAACCCCCCCCCAACCCCCACCCCCACCCCCGTTTTGTTGCCTTGTTTTCTCTCTCCCTCACTCTCACTCACTTTACAACATGTTAATGCTCTGCCCACTCACAGCCTGGCTGACGTCACCATGTTTCCTGGAATTGGACACCAGCAGGGAAATGTAAATGCTGAACAGCAAATAAGATGTACATTGACGTCAGTCCGGAGTCATGCTGTGATTACAGGCAGTTCCTTTTGCGAGAGCAAGACATTACCATATTAATCACCTGTTAGATAATACACTGTTGGTGTCTCAGTGAAGTCTTTTGAAAACAAAATGATACAAAGCATGACAGAAACAGTAGACTTTAAGTCAGTCCTGCTTTCTCTTGCTCTTGTTCAGGATCTGAAATTTGCATATCAGTGATCACATTGGAAATGTTTGTCTAAGGCTGGTGAAAATAGCTGTAGTCAGGACAATTCGCCACATTGCTTCGGTCCCAAGTAAACACGTCATAGGTTTCACTAGCGTGTAATCCACATAATCACTGCAACTGGTATAATCCACAGTTAAAACCTATTATTCTGCTGCTTCTTAGGATGTCAGTTCGCTGTTTGAGGACACTCTTTTTAATCCGTTTAATTCTTCCTCAAGACAATGATCAGTAGAGCTCCTAAAGGTTTCTTTTTCTGTCTGTCGATTTGCTAACTTGTCTTTTCCTTATATTACTTATTAATGTAAGATGCAAAAATGCTTTGTTGTATATCATGAATTATATTTTAAAAACATTCATCCCTTTGTATTATGTGATATTTTACAAACAATAATAGGGTTATTTCAACCTTGGTATTGTTAATTCCTGTCCATTGGCCAACTTGTCTTTTACCATAACAATCATATGAGGATGATAGTTAAAATGAAACATACAACAATGATTTGATGTATGACATGAATAATATTTTTAACATCTTTACATCAGATTCATCCCAGTATATAAATGTTAAGTATTTCACAGACAAGTTTTTTCTTTGTATTTGTTTGCTGATAAAATGTTATAAATTGTCACAGTATTTTATAGAGCTGATTCCATGCAGTTAACACTAAAAGAAAGCTAACTTCCCTGTTAAGACTGTAAATTGACTTGCTATCATTAGGCTATTATTCAATCACAGCTTTAAAGACTGTTTAGAAATGCTTTATTTGTTTGTGTGCATGTGTTTGGTGTTTTGTAGGTGCTGCTGGGGACATGTCAGCATATCAGATTCATTCACCCTCTTCCAGCCTACCACAGAGTGTGGTGATGGCCGGCTCATCAGGCTCCCTGCACAGCCCACAGCAGCTAGCCGAGGAGGCCTCACGCAAGAGGGAGGTCCGTCTGATGAAAAACAGGTACTTCCTCCACTGTTATTCTTAGGAAACAAACACTGTGGTATGTGCCTGAGAGACGCTTCAGCTCATGTGCGCTATTACATGCGCCTAATCTTATGCATGATTATTTGCATGTTTAAAGCAGCTTGAGAACCAACACCTTTTCTAATTCTTTTAAATTTAATTTCATGATATTTTAAAAGTATACAACTTCCTTTTTATGTTTGAATAGAATTGAATGTTTATATTGAAAAACAACTCTATTCTTAACTTTAAACAACAGAAATTAGCAAGAATTTGTCACCACAGATTTTGTTGTTTCTATACAAACAGGTTGATCATGCAGGATCAAACAATTATTGTTAAGATTCTTCAGTATGTGAGTAAAGCCAGGCAGATATACGCCAAATCTTTTAGAAATTTTACTACATCTTTAAAGCATAACTGCATTGCCCTTAGATGTTACGTTCCACTTGCACTGAATATCTGCATCCTAAGGTCAAAACAATAGTCTGCAGTGGGTCTCAACTCCAGTCCTGGACGCCACTTGCCCCAGGCTGTTTGAATTCTTTGCCCCAACATCCTGGTACAGTTCATGAAGGGCTTAATAATTAGTCAGTAACTTGCATCAAGTCTATGAGGTTAGTTAGGGAATATGTGAAACTCTGCAGGGCGGTCAATGCCTAGGACTGAATTTTGCGTGTACTTCTCAGTCTCGGGCATGGAGCACACTTGCTTAAAAAATTCCAACGAGGAATCCACAGGGCCTCCTTACCCTAATTATTTCTAGGACCTAAAAAATCTACTCTTACTTCTTAACTTTTGGTTGGAAACAACTGGGCATATTCCTAAAACAGGATCAACCAATCAGGTTGTAATTTACAGTGTTTGGTACCAATTCTGTGAGGGAAATTGTCGTATTGTGAGGTCTAAATTGTCTAGACCTTCTGACAGACACATCTGACAGGACTCCTGAAGCAGTCACACTAGAAGTGCTACACACTAGTTAAAACATATGTTAATTTGACTTTGGCAAGCTTCAGATGCCCATGATCAATCAAGAACAACCAAAACACCCATCTACTGTACTAATTAACAAGACCTTTTTAAGGCTTGTAATTATGGATGTGTTATAGCAAGGAAACGCTTTAACATGCAGAGCAGTGTGCCTTAAGGGTGTGGGTGAGAACCACTGCTCTTGGTATACAAGAATATTTACCAAATCAGTCCCCTGGAACCCCAGATGACACATATTTTTATATTAGCTTAGCTAGTCAAAGCAATAAAGAACACTCAATACCTAGTAGAAGTTATGCTGGTAGATTAGTGACACACATTAGTGGTTTTCCAGTTCTGGACCTTAAGGACCCTTTTCCAGCATATTTTAGTGTTTTCACTGCTTCAACAAAACTGATCCATCTAAACGGCTAATTAAAAAGCTCTTCCTGGATGTATTACAGCAGAGAAAATGTGCAATACAAGGGGTAATACCGAACCATGATGGGTATGAATGGCATATATGTACAAGATTTGTTTTTATTAGCTTTTTCGTTTAAAATTTGCATCACTATAGCTTCAAAGTGTTTTATAGTGCCAATCATAGCATCAGTTTATGTCACCCATACATATTTCAGTCCTCTTATGTCATAGGATGAAGCTGAATGCACTTATTGCACCCAATATCTGATAGGAAGGAGCATTCAAATACCAAGAGTGATATGATTTACTTCTTCAGATGAGCCCATTTGTTGTTTTAAGTGGAAAATCCATCTTTAAGAAACTTTTTTAAAACTGCATTTTTAAATAAAGTAGTTTTATAAAGGAAACTTGCTTTGTAAAAAGCAGCTTGATCTCATGATCTTTGCCTTTGATTTTGGCATGCTGGAGTCGGCAAGATGCAGGTCCAAGCTGCATTCTGCGGTGTCAGTCCATCATTCTTAAATACCATAGCATAACTATTCTGGTCAGAACCAATGAAACTATAGTAAGCTCAGTTGAATTGTGAAATTGTAGTGAACAAAGAATTGAGACAACCAGAACAGTGGGAAAGCTTCTCCAAGCGCACTTTGATAAAATAAATAAATGTGTCATATTTGCACTTACTGGTTAAAATGTCACTGTAATGATTTGATGTTGGCATGGAGATGGATAAAAACGCAAACCAGCATTGATGAACAGAAAACGTAAAACAAGACGTAAAACAAGAAACAAACAGTAAACTGAACTAACACTAGGAATCACGAAGAACAAAGTAAAACAAAACAAAGCAGAATGAAAACAGAATTGAGATCAACAAGGTTGGACCAGGGGTGAACAGAGCTACACAGAGAGCAAAAACAAAGAAATCAGAGAAACAGAGCGGCAAAACACAGAAGCAAAAACACAGAGAACCAACCAGCATAGTTTAAAAGACAGGGATACTTCAACACAGCATAAACAGGGAACAACTAGGAAAGGTGGGGTTACGAATGAACAGGTGAAAACACCTGGGAGGAGGTAGGACTAGAGTGGAGTGTCAAACAAGGAGAAAGGCACATGGAACAGGGAGAGCACAAACAACAACATAACCATGAAAACAGGAGAAAAGACAGGGGAACCCAAAGCCAAGAAACTTAAAAATACAAAGAGAACATTACAATCACAAAAATAATTAGCAGTTAAGCTTTCAGATAATAGTGATTTGCAGGGCAGTCATAAACTCGTTAAGCGTCTGTGTACCGGAAAGTTTGATCTTCTCACTTTCCTTTGCACCGATAAGTATTGTAGTGCAAGGCTTGATTTGACTGCTTTATGGCTCTTATTTGGCTTGCTTGATTGAAGTGGCTCTTGAAGTCAAACTGGATTTGATCATGCTCATAGAGCCTCTTTGTTGTCGCTTCCAGGGAAGCTGCCCGAGAATGCCGCCGGAAGAAGAAAGAGTATGTCAAATGTCTTGAGAATCGGGTTGCTGTGCTCGAAAATCAAAACAAGATGCTCATCGAAGAACTCAGGACCTTAAAAGACTTATATTCTCACAAAATTGAATAGAAGGCCGCTTTAATCCAAAAATGAAAGAGACTGTGCTGTTCATAGGTTTCTGAGAGCATCTGGGCAAAAGCACTTTTCACTCAATGTGTAGCCACTGCTCACAACAGCTGAAACAGAACCACAGCTGCATTGCCTTTAGTTCTATGTGTTTGACAATTGTGTCTGCATGGGTCTGTCGGTGATGTTAGAGAGCTGATTTCCTGCTCTGCTTTAGAGCCAGTGAATGTGGTATGTTGCATTTGTTACTTGTGCGTTTTGCAGGGAGGCAGCTAAAGAGTGTCGCCGCAGGAAGAGAGAGTATGTACATTCCCTAGAGACCCGCCTCACCATGCTGGAGTTACAGAACAAGAAGCTTGTCAATGAGCTAGAGCACCTGAAAGAAATATACGCTGAAAAATCGAGTTAGGGTCAGCGTAGTGGTACACCACATCACGGCACTTTCTGCCTCATAGCTTTGCCCTCACTACTTTACATTCATTCTAAGATTCTACTGCTATTTTTGTGAAAAAACAAATTTAATCTATAAGAATGCCTATACTAACTTAAGGATTTCAGATTTTATACTGATAAATTACAAATTAGTAATGTATTCGTTTGAAAGGCGTTCTTCAACATTAGACTGAAAAGATTGTTTTTAAAGACCTTGTTGAAGAATAACAACTTACATCGAGTTATATTTGAACTGACCATTGTCTTTGAACACAGATCTATAAAGAATGTGTGTAAATGTGTAGTGAATGTAACCTCTGAATAAAATCTATTTTTGACATTTGCCCTAACTCTGACCCATTTTTTTTGCACCAACCTGCCTTTTGGTCAGTGAGGTTTTTGTGTTTTCTGCTTTGGGGGCTTCACAGTTTAGATGTCAGTAATGGTACTTGATGTTACAATTAACCATGCATTTTTCTCCTCTTTGTACAAGTTAATGTGAAGCCTAAGTCTTAATACAGTGATCATCATTGGTGTTTGGGCCCTTGACTCACTATTCCATGGGCAAAACTCAGTTGGTTACAACTGCACATGATTTGATTGCACCTTTTTACATTTTTTGCCACAGCATGATTTTAATAAATGACCTCACATATATCTTAGTTTTGCACTGATGTCATGGTTAACAGTGACATGAGGCTTGATATTTGCTAAATATTTTAATCTGAACGTACATTTCTCTGCCGCTGGAGTTCATTGTGTTATAGGCAGTTCTAAACTCGACCATTTTATTCTCTGTTGAGCGATTACTCTCATCTAACTGCAGGAAAGAAGTGAGGAAGAACACCAGGTTTCAGGTGATGCACTGCTTCCTGCAGTTAATGTGTTTCTCACTGTTTTACAAGTTTCAAGAATTATCTGTTGACCCCATAACAAGTGGACGGGCCACATTGCTGACAGCACATGCACAAATAGTCGAATATTCGTTTTTGTATTAAGAATTCAGATAATTAATCTTTAACCGTTTAACTATTTAACCAAGAGAGAATTTTCCAAAACTTTTCTCATATTTTTAGATGTAAAAACATATTACTGTTTTATCAGAACTGAAAGGATAAAACGCTGATCTTAGGGCATAAAAATTTAGAAAAATGTATCCATGGAAATGTTTTAGTGAGATACATTTTAAACGTGTTGCTTGATTCCAAAATACACTAAATGGACAAAAGTATTGGGACACACGTGATTTCCAGGATCCCTTACTTCCAGGGAAGGGCAATTTTAATACTTTAATACTTCAGCATACCAAAACATTTTGGACAACACCATGCTTACAGCTTTGTGGATACAGTGCACAAACCAAAGTCCATAAAGACCTTTTAACACTATTGTAAAGCACTGTGTTAGGCAGCGTATTCAAGGCCATTTCCGGTCAGAACTTTCTGTGAGGGATTTCAGGGGAATTCAGACCCCTCGTTCCTATCAGCAGAGGATGTGTCCAAAGTGTAAAAAGAACACCAATTTTAATAGTTTAAAAAATACATACCCTTAGTTGCCTTGAAATTTTTACTGAACTTTTACAGATGTGAAAAATTGGTCAACATTATAGATATTTACAATGCTTCCTTTTTAAGTTAAATGGTTGTATTTTTATTTAAAGTGCAATAACATCTTAATCGTTTAATGATGCAGAAAATTCTGCAAAAACCAGCACTAATTATATCCTAATGGCCTCTCAGGCCAGGCAATATAATCAATAAATGGGTCACACCTATAATAATTACATATCTCTGGTGTGGAAAGAAAATGAATGGAAAACAAATATTACAGAGGCTAGAGACAGAGAGAGCTCAGTCTGTCATTATGTATGGACAAAAGTATTGGAATGTCTGACCATTTCACCAACAGGGACTTTAATGACTTTGCATTCAAATAAATAGACTTTGATATAGAGCTGCCCCCCCCCCTCCCCTTTGCAGCTATAACAGCTTTCACTCTTCTAGGAAGGCTTTCCACAAGATTTTGGGGTGTTTCTGATTCGGAGTTCGTTCCAAAATTGTTGGACCGGGTTGAGGTCAGGGCTCTTTGTGGGCCAGTCTAGTTCTACTTCTACAAACTCATCCAACCATGTCTTTATGGACCTCTTTTTCTCATGCTGGAATCGAGAAGGGCTTTCCTCAAACACTGTCTCCACAAAGTTGAAAGTATGGAGTTGTCCAAAATGTCTTGGTATGCTGAAGCACTAAGTATGGCCTTTACTGGAAGTAAGGGCAATCTGGATTCAATCATTAAAAGGTGTGTCCCAATACTTTTGTCCATATAGTGCAGCAGTGATCTTATCTGCATGTAAACTGACAGTCGGAGCCTCTTGCGTATATTTTGCCTTGCTGAAAAAACTGAGGGGTTTTACGAGAGAGAAGGAAAACACTAAGCCCACTGTTCCTCCTACTGGTTCAGAAGAGCAGAGGAAAATGTGACTAGGCTCTGGCACTCTGAGCCACTGCACTCTGGAGCAGCTGCTGCTGCAGACGAAGGGAGTGGTGCTGGTGGAACCTGCAAAATAACTTCGCTTCGAAGCGGCATAGTTGACAATCTGGTCTTTAGTGTGTTTCTCTTGCCTCGGTTCGTCTTGTCTCCAGTTTGATTTCACTCTAACCTGTTCTGAAGGAGAAAAGGGTAAGTAAATAAGCACTTTAAAGCCCTCTTAAACTAGTCTAGTCTCTTGTCGTGTGGGTTGGTGGGTTGGTTCAACCATGGCCAACATTTTTCCTTATTTCTCCAGCTAACTACATTTCTCCAGTTACTACATTTAGCATCTGTTTTGTTGTGTACTGGTTAGAAGTACTGTTGTCTTCGCTTTTATGTTAAAAACGTCTAAAAATGTTTGTTCATTTACACTTACTAGTATCATTGTAGCATAGCAAGCTAACGCTAACACCTCAAATGGCTGTCAGTTGTAGATGGGGATACACGTAGCAAGCGAAAAGTATGCAAAATAAATCTATTTTGGGGGTGGGTTTAAAGTAGCACAATGAACGCTTTTAAGATTTAAAATAGGTTTCTCGATATAAATAACCAAAACATTTACTGTTTAGTGTTATTGTGACAAGGTAAACTTCATACTTCCGATAGGTTCACCCTAGCAACGCCAGTCCAACTCAAAACAGCTCAAAACAGGACAGATAGCAAGTCCAGTAAGTTTATGTGACGACTCTTGAAAATATACTATACATATACTATAATTATTACGCAGTGTTTGACCAATATAATATTTTTTTATATTTATATTTTACTATCTATATAGTGTACTTACTATACGTAACACTACTGTTGTGTAGCTTGTACTATACTGTGAATTACTATACTACAGTAGACTTTCTGTTGTGTTGTATAGCTTTTGCTATACTGTACTACAGTATACTATACTGTTGGGTGGTATAGCTTTTATTTAATTGTTTATGCTGCTCTTACTTTTGTTTTATCCGCTATCTGCCATAACAATGCAAATTTCCCACTTGGAACTAATAAAGGTTTATCTTATCGTATAAAATATATAAAAATATAATTAATATATTTAAAAAACAATATAAATATTAACTGTAAATATTAATATTAAATCACACTCTCCTAAATATTGAGTGTTTCCTTGTACTGTAAGTCACTTTGGATAAATTAATGTAATGTAATTTAACTGGCTGCCATGGCTGCTTTGTGCTGGAGCACTTCATTCTGGAGCACCATGTCTGCACATTTCCATGTTTGTTTTCTGCTCCAACACATAAATCTGGTTCCTCTAGAGCAGGAAAACACTTAAAGGCTTTGGCAGGGGGTGCTCCAAGACCAGGCCTGGGACCCTGTGTATTGCAGTATTGTGCAATGTTTTTATCTATGTAACAGCTCTAGAATGAAGTTTGCCTTGTGCAACTGCATTAACGGACATGGGTGTATCTGGATTAAGAAAAGCTGAGCTGTGCCTTCAAGTGTGGTCTTGCCTACATCTAGCCCTGAATATAAATTTGAACAAATTGTAGATATTTTCACAGTTTGATGGAAAATATGAATTGATAGAAATGCCAACAATCTGTGATACATGAAAGCTGCTGTACAGCCTATTGTTATTATCATTATGTTAAAAACAAAGAGGATGTAGTTTTTGTCTAATGGATATGAACCTCATGCATATGCATAAGACAATTTACAGGCAAATGCTCTTCATAAAAGTGAACTATTGTGCATGGGTTTGTGTGTGTGTGTGTGTGTGTGTGTGTGTGTGTGTGTGTGTGTGTGTGTGTGTGTGTTTGTTTCAAGTTTTCATCAATGGCGACACAATGTATGACCAAGGTGGAGCTGACAGTCTCCTGTGAAAACCTTCTGGACATGGATATTGGCTCCAAGTCTGACCCTTTATGTGTGCTGCATATGAATACATCTGGGAACCAGTGGTTTGAGGTCAGTTTGCATGATCTGGCGTTCTGGACAAAGACACCCATAAAAAAACGAATTTGGAAAAAAAAAAAAGTGTTGTGTTTGGCTTCTCAGGTGGATCGCACGGAAAGAGTTAAGAACTGCCTGAATCCAAAATTTGCCAAGAAGTTTCTCATCGATTATCACTTTGAAGTGGTACAAAAGCTTAGATTTGGCATTTATGACATTGACAATAAAACTGTTGACCTGAGTGATGACGATTTCCTCGGGGAGTTCGAGTGCTCTTTGGGTCAGGTGAGACAGTCTGACATTTTCCATTCTGTTTATCATAATTGCATTATTCAGCTTTCTGTAATGCAGGATTCATTCGTACTTTACATTTTCAGCTATTCTTGGGTGAATGTGTGGCATGTTGAAAGGACAGAGTACAGTTCACCACCTACCCATAGTGCATCATATCTGTTTAAAGGAGAAGACTGATTGCATATTTGTGACATACTGTATTTTAGTGCTGTCACCTGAAAAATGATCTCTTTCGTTACTGAATAGAATCATTACAGCAGCAGAAGCAGCAACAGTTTCTAAAATACTTTGAACACACAGCTTTGCTTTGTCCCTGTTGCTCACAAGAAAAAGGTGTATCACTTTAACTGTTTCTGCAAGCCTATTTTGGCATTTTGGCAAATGTCTGCTGTAATGGCGGTGAGAAAAATCAGCAAACTGACAAAAGTAAAAAATGTAGGAATCACAAACTGAATATAATGATTTGCCTTAGAATATAAGTGAGTATATTGATTTTTCCCAATTAATTGTCACTATTAGAAATGATTTTTAAAATGTTTTTTTTTTTTTATCACAACACAGATTGTGTCCAGTGCAAAGCTGACCAGGCCACTTTTGAAGAACAAAAGACCAGCAGGAAAAGGCACCATTACAGTAAATATAAGACATATATGATATTTTTATGTGGGGTTGTGGTTTTTAATTACCTATAATTGGTTAGGGTGTGTCAGTGTTTGTGATTTGTGAGGCTGAAAATGGAGCACTCAGCATGAACTTTCCACCCATTTCAATAGTGCAGTAATCTGTTTTTGTGTAATTAAGTTTGTTGTCCATACTTGCCTTGATGTTGTGGCTGTGATTTGTCTTTGCTTTATGCTTGATTTGTTCTGATAGAAACAGAGCAATGCTGTTTTGCAATTGTTTATGGCTGTTTGCTTCAATCTCTTGTGCCCTTGTGTTTTCTTGCACTTATGTAGTCTTATGTTGTTTCTGTTTTTGTCCTTTGTGTTGCACCATGGTCCTGGAGGAATATTGTTTCGTTTCCCTGTGTACTGTGTATAAACCTATTTCACTTGACTTGCTGTATGGAAACAATTTTAAATTACAGGAATGAAAAAATTAGAAAACATTTTAGTTCTTTTGCTCAGAGCTCATGTTTGTCTTCTAGTTGAAGATGTATAATTTTTGTCTTGTTTTAGATCAGTGCGGAGGAAGTTAAGGACAACAGGGTGGTAAATTTTGAAGCTGAGGCCAGGAAACTGGATAAAAAGGTAGGCTAAAATCTAGCTCTTATGAAAAGTCTAAGACTTAAGACTTGTTTGTAACTAGGGTTGTCAAGAGTCAGCATACAGATTCTCTTCATATCTCTAAATGCTTACACATCAAATTTAATCAGTTTCTTTATAAATGCGGTGTATGCTAAAAGTATGAGTGTAGTATGAAATACTGACACAGATATTAATAAAATAAACTCCTTCTCAAGACGTTTTGGGAAGAAAATGTTTTTTGGGATACTGAAATGTAGCTCATTGTTACATAGGGTTAGATGGAGCCTGTGTACCGTGAAGCGCAACACACTTTTGGTGCAGCAGAACAATTAAGTTATTGTATAGACAGGAGAGAAATCTTGTGCGTAACCTTTCAGTTGCAGAGTTACTTCTGTATCTTTTCCAACACTAAACAATCTGTCATTTTTATGAGGACAAGTACGTGTGTTTTCTTATCCTACTTTTTAAGAGAAGGCTAACACGCAAATGCATAAAATGTGTACAAGACTGATGTTTGATAGTAGAGAAAATAATAATTTTAGCTGCCATGTAATTCCTTTATAAAAATGATTTATGGATCATTGTCCGGTTGCAGGATTTTTTTGGAAAGTCAGACCCTTATCTGGAGTTTTACAGGCAAATGGAGACAGGATGGCAGCTTGCCCACAGAACCGAGGTATGATTCTGTTACTACAGAGGTGAACAGCAAGAATAATTTAATAATATGCATTTGGAAAGGTTATTGTCGAGATATGTTAGGAAAGGAATCGTTAATGGAAGCATGTCTGATTCTTTTTATTTTTCAGAAGTCTTTCTTCACTTAGTGACTTTTTTAATTTTAGTTTTTGAACAGTGCAGTTACTTCACAAAAAAGTAGTTTGCAGAGAAACTGCACTGTCATAAAGGATCTGTGTCAGATGTGTGCTTAATATAATGCTCTTGATTAACCTAAAGGTGGTGAAAAACAACCTTAACCCCTGTTGGAGACCATTCAAAATACCTCTGCAGTCTCTCTGTGGAGGAGACATGGAGAAACCTATAAAGGTAGAGCATCTGTCTGACTAAATGAATCTGAATTGATGCAGGTATTTTAACATATGTTTTTTTTTAATCTAACATTGTTCATTTTAACATACTCACTAGTTTCAGTGGCTTTTATGGGCCTGCATAATAGAATCATTTATGGACTCTGTTGCTGTTGTACTGTCAATAAATCGATATGGATTTGCTCATTGGCTGCTATTATTTGTTAATGTCTTGATGGGTTTTATGTTTTTTTGCGACATGTCTGGATGGAAAGTGTCTACAATGCTCGCTTAGTCGAGTTACATTTGATCTTGTCGTGCAAATAGTGTATCTTTAAGTGAATGGTGGTGTGAGTCTTTTCATCTTCCATCTTCCATTTTCAGTAGTTGGGACATCCCGTTCTGTCTTTGTTTGCTTGTGAAAATCACAGATTTCTAAATATCTGTTGGGCTTGATATGGTTCCTTTTTGTCATTGATGTGCCATTCAGTACTCATTATGAATGTTCTTATAAAGAAACCACTGATGATTTGCTGACTGCGAACTATATCTGGTGATAGACACCGCAGATGGGGCACTCGTTTCATCTTCCATCTGGACTCTTGTAGTGCGTTGTCCTGGTATGCATTTTTAAGCAGTGTGCCGTTTTTGTTGTCATACTTAGTCAAAAAAAGGTGTAGATTTGTTCTTGCTGTGGTCTGGTGGGTTCTATGCATGTCTTTTCTTACTTTTTCTGGCTTTCTTTGTGCATTTGAAGTGATTGGAAATATGTCAACTGAGATTTGGATTATCTCACTGTACCTCTGATGCCTCTGCAGGTAGAGTGTTATGATTATGACAATGATGGGTCACATGATCTTATTGGGATTTTTGAGACCAACTTGAAACGTCTACAAGAGGCTACCCGTGCATCTCCAGTAAGAACACTATACAGCATCTGATTGCTAACAGCTGCAGAATTTATTGGTTTAGTTATGTCTGTCTGGTATGTAATTCAGTCAAATTAACTGTCTTATGTCCATCAGGCAGAGTTTGATTGTGTTAACATGAAGAAGAAGCAGAAAAAGAAGAATTATAAGAACTCTGGTGTTGTGAGTGTGAAATTGTGCCAGGTATTTTCAGTTTAATTTCTTTTGCTCTCTCATGTCACTATGATACAGTGCTTTACACCACAGTGTAATTCGTTTGTTTGTTTTTTTGTGCATTTTCTCACATTTTTGCCATTCCCTGATATTACAACAAGCAGAAAACAAAGTGGAAGTGTATTCTCAAAGCTGCTAATGTGCAGTGTAAATCAAATTGATATGTATTCAATTACATAAGTCACTATGTAATTATGCAATAATACCAACATTAAAGTATGAACTTCTACGGGGTGATGACATTTTAAGGGCTCTGAAATGTTTTCCTTTGTTTAGGTTGTGAAGGAGTACACGTTTCTGGATTACATCATGGGTGGTTGCCAGTTAAATTTCACTGTAAGTGGGTTTCTTATGTACTTATGTTTTATTAATATATGTGGTCCTCAACAAAGGTATAATGGCTCATATTTTTTCTCCCGTAGGTTGGAGTGGACTTCACAGGGTCAAATGGTGACCCAAGGTCTCCTGACTCTTTGCACTACATCAGTCCTAATGGGGTAAACGAGTATCTCTCTGCCATTTGGTCTGTTGGCCTGGTGATCCAGGATTATGACAGGTGAGGCCAGCAAGCATGAAGAAAGTCTAGTGTTCAGTCAAGGCAAAAGATTTAGACACTTCTACAACTGTGTAATACAAATGTATATTAATGGCAAATATTCAGTGCATCAAGGAGTTACAAACCTAATCTACATTTTACTGAATTTAAATGCAGGAAACAATCCTTGTATTCAATAAAGAACCGAGTAGGAAGCCTCTTTAAACTAGATAAGACTGGGGTAATATGCTGTGAGTTTGTTTTGCTAGTGAACACCTGGGCTGAAACATTTTGCACTACCTGGAGTTTTACTGGAGACAGTGCAACAACTGGTCAATAACATGTTGCGATAGTTTAATCTGCAAATTATGAAAACTAATTTTTGTATGTTTCTGGAGTGATAAGCAGTCACTTATTTGTCACTTATAACAAACATATTGTAAATAAATTTAACAGGTATGCTGCCTTGTTTCTTGCAGTGACAAATTATTCCCAGCATTTGGTTTCGGGGCTCAGATTCCACCAAATTGGCAGGTAAATTTCAACTTATAGTTGTAGAAGAATTAATTGTGTAGTGAACAGTGTCCATGAAGAGTATGAGTACAATCACGATTTGTTTTAAACAGGTGTCTCATGAGTTCCCGCTCAACTTTAATGCATCAAATCCATACTGTACTGGTACGTTAATGTGTCAGAATCAGGCATTTGGACAGTAACCCCTGCATACCCCAGTAGATGATGTTTGGTGTGTATATCTGTTGTTTTTGCTGTAGGAGTGGAGGGTATGGTAGAGGCTTACAGGATGTGCTTGCCCCAAGTCAAACTTTATGGCCCCACAAATTTTGCTCCTATCATCAGACATGTGAGCCGATTTGCCCAGCAGGCACTACAGCAGAACACTGCCTCTGTGAGTATCTACGCAATTTTAAATTAGAAACATCTTATGTAAAATTGTCATGTCATTTGTCTTATTGCTGTGTAAAATATCAGTGTGGTATAAGTAAGCTTTGAAATTAAAATTAGGTACAGTATGGTGAATTTGACAAATTCTCCTGTATGCTTTTCTGTGTTGTCAGCAATACTATGTCCTGCTCATTATCACGGACGGTGTGATCACAGACATGGATCAGACACGTGCTGCCATTGTAGCTGCCTCACATTTACCCATGTCTATCATCATTGTGGGTGTGGGCGGGGCTGACTTCACTGACATGGAGATCCTGGATGGGGATGACGGACGTCTAAGGTCTCCATCTGGAGAACCTGCCATTCGAGACATAGTGCAGTTTGTACCATACAGAAAGTTTCAGAATGTGAGTGGACTGTGTACCAAAACTAAGTCATTATAGTCCAGAGGGTATAATGGGCTTGACATGTGCCCATTTGGTGATTTTGAGAATTATCTCTGGCCATCTAAAAGCTAAACTGATATCTTTTAGATCTTATATTTTGCTAGTTACGGCTCCAAATTAAACCTTACTTCTCCATAGTAAACCTTACCTCTTGCATCTGAGATTTGCTGTAATACATAATAAAACATTATTAGTCATGTCAAGTTCTTAGATGGCCACAGCAGACAGTGTTGAAAACCTTAGTACAAAATAGTCTAGCCTGTGGTACTTTGAACTGTATTTTCATTCCGCACTGACTCTTACATTCAGCATTATGTCAGTCATTTCACGATTAAAAAAGGACGAGCATATTTTTCTTAAGAACAGTGGGGCTCACTACATCTTTCTTTAATTTGTGCATGCTTTTTGGTGTTTGTATTTTCATCTGAGGTCTGGGCTTTAGCAGCCAGCTTTTTATCACCCCCTCTCTGTCCGTCTCATTTCAGGCGTCCAGGGAAGCACTTGCCCAGTGTGTACTAGCAGAGTTGCCTCAACAACTTGCGTCCTTCTTCAGATTAAAAAAACTGCAGCCTCCCCATGACCCAAACCCTTCATAGACATGTAGGGCTACAAAAAGCTCCTGATTTAACCCCACTTTCTGCTGCCTTTACCTTTCCTCTGCACATGCCTGCTTGCGTTGCATGCCCTGAGGTTTAAGAGCCTTGAAACTGATTGACTGCTACTATCATTTTCCTTGGCATCTTAAATCACTTTCAGCCAAGTCACAGCCTGTTCTCATTTAAACGGTATCTTACATTTGATATGTAATATCTCTCTCTCTCTCTCTCTCTCTCTCTCCCTCTCTCTCTATCTCTCTCTCTCTCCCTCTCCCTATCTCTCTCTCC
>JBBIGA010000007.1:12789640-12808984 GCA_037576975.1 Alestes dentex
GGGGTGAGGAACAAAACACTACAAATGAAATATATTTTGCCATTGTTTTATAACTGAGCTGCAGCATTTCATAAATATGGTTTCTCAATTTAGTTCACTGAACTCACCTTCTTACACACAAAGTCTCCAGGCAGATATACTATTGACTTCAGGCGCAGCAACATGTCCACAAGCATCTGGTTATCACACCCCTGTAACAGTGTAACATAAATCAGTGACATTTTTCTAGATTTTCCTGTATTTCTTCCAATTTTCTGAATTGGTGCCTGAGAAAAAAGCAGTCTCACCTTAAACAGGTCAATCTTCTGGAAAGTGGCGAGGTTGATGTCCACAGCGATGGCTGTTCTCATCACCAGAGGCATTTGCTCCAGCAACTCAGACTCATCTGAGGAAAAAATGGCAAAAACACCCTTAGCGCACTTTACATAAACTTTACAAAAAATAAAAAAAACAGTAAATGCCTGAAACTCCAATCTAGCTTCTCCCACAATTCCGTATCTTCCATTCATCCAAATGTATGTGCATTCAATACATCATCACTGTCCAGTAAGCTAATAAAATGGAAAATCTCCAAAATGGTAACTTCACAGGAGAACGCAAATACAATGTTAAATTCTAAGTTCATTTTCTTCTTGGTCATTTTGGAGCATTTTAATGAGTACATTCCTAATAAAATTTCACACAATGTAAAGGCAACTATTGGCTTCAAATGACAAAGAAAACAAAAACAAACAGAAACAGCAACAATATTTTATAAAGTAGCTTTGTAGACTATGGTATTTTCATAGGTGGGTAGGTAGCGTTTACATAGTTACATAGTTACATAGTTATGTGTTACAGTAATTGATTATTGAACATTGCATAACAAACTGCTGATAGCCGTTGGGTGTACCGAGAAATGCCATGGCAATTTACTTAGTTCTTAAGAAGAATACTTTTTACTTGCACTCAAATTGTTCTTTCAATGAGTTTTACTTGACTTGATTATTTCACTAGATAAGTACTTTACCTTGTGTATGGGTTTAAGCTACTTTACACACATCTGTTTCTCACTGTAATGTGTGATACAGAGCTATTCAGGAGATTGCAAACTTCCAACATCTAGGTTTAAATAAACAGGTCTTACCCAGCATGCCCTGTGAGTCCCAGGTGTAGTTGTACCATGTACGCACTCTGTGCTGTACCAGCTTTGGAATGCGATTTGTCACCATGTAGGCCACACAAGAATCCATAGAGGCTCTGAAATATGTTTGACCAGCAGTGGCTGCACCTATGACGTCTCTCATCTGTAATACATTACATACATTTAAACATCAGACTCTCTCCTGATTCCTATGACCCATGACTAGTTTTACATTTTCAAACAATTCTAAAAGTTCTGATAACAGACTGTGTCTAGCCAAATGTCTATGATGCTACAATAAGTGGGGCCTACAGAGACCATAATAAAACTCAAGGATTATAGCTTTTGGTCAAGCCTGGGGAAATAAATGCATGGACAGGGATCGCGGTCCTATGGGAATTCTACACCTCATCTTTTACCTGTCCAATCAAACTTGAGAAGACAAAGACACCAACAAAAAAGTTTGTTAACTGAAACATGATCTCAAAAACTGTGTGAGGCTCAGGAAGTCCACCAATGTTGATCAGGGTCCGCACAGCAAAATAGTAACAGCGCAAGTACCTGTAGAGAAGAAGAGCCTTTTAAACTTTTACTGTCCACGATGTAAAACTTATATTTATCAAAACATTGAGCAAAACCCCAAAACAACACACACTACAATCAATCATGCAAATAAAAAAATTGCAAAGCCAGCAGAAAAATCTCAATACAAAAAACGCTGAAGCAAAAAAAAAAAAAAAAAAAAAAAAAAAAAAGTCTTTAGACAAAAACTTGTCTACCTGGCCGAGAACGATGGACAAAAAAAATGCACCAAAAAAATAATTAGCCATCTGAAAGATCTGGCCAAATAAGGTGTCTGGAAAAGGTAGTTCTGCGATCATCAACAGGGATTTCTCTGAGTAGAAGAAACATCTCAGGTAGCTATGAGAATATAAAAATCCACATAAGAGGCTATTGCTATCACAGTAGTGAATGGAACATCAGTTTTTCATCACAGTATCACAAGAATGCATTAGTATATATATAAAAAAAGATGGAATCATTTATTTTCTTTATTCAAAATTCCTACAGAAAAAAAGTTTCTAAAAAGATATTATTATAGGAAACAGAAAAATATTTGAGTCTGGTAATTTTCATCAACAAAGTGAAGATACGTACGAGCTGCCTTGACCACTGTAGACCCACTTGGTTGTTCCGATGCCTTGGTAGGCAGATGCCACATAGTAAGCACAGGCATTGAGATGAAGGATGAAGAGGAGATATCCAATGGTGCGAATTACTCTGACAAAAGAACCAAACAGGTCTTTACGATCACTTCCATTGCTAGAAAAAGTGGGTGATATTGACAGACCTCAAGATTCAAGCTATTAAACTGCTGGTCAGTTTTATAGTTAAGAAACTCATAGAAACTGTGAGAAACTAATAAAAATAAGCTTTCTTCTTTTGTACTGTCCACTTGCTGTCATAACAATGCAAATTTTCCACTTGTGGGACTAATAAGGGGTTCTTATCTTATCTCCCATCTTTTACTAGGATTCAGATCACCTACCTCCAGATGTAAGCTTTTGTCATAATGCCCTCAAGTCGATCACTGAACTCAAAAAAGGCCTCAAACTGAAAAAGAAATTTGTCATCAGTAATTAAACAGGTAAATATTAAAACCTATAGTACCAGTTTGGACACATCTACTCACAGAAAGGGTCTTCTTTCTTTCAAGACCATATAATAACACATGAGTGATGCACTGACCATAATCTTATATTTTAGAACCTTCAAAGTGGCTACTTTGAGTGATGCGCTGACCACAATCTTATATTTTTGAACCTTCAAAGTGGCTACTTTGAGTGATGCAGCTTTAAACACTCTTGACATTCTCTCAAGCAGCTTCATGAGGTCTTGCCACATATCCTATGCAATTGCTGGCTGATACTTGACCGTAAAGGTATTTCAGTGTTTTTTATAATTGAAAATTTAACACATATGTATCACTTTCACTGTTTTTTTCCTCTCTTGTTAATATGCATTATCCAAACCAAGTCAATCAGGGTGTGTCCAAACGTCTGACTGGTACCATAAAATAACATAGAAAAATAAAACACAACAGTGTCACATACCCTTACGATGCGATTGACTCTGAAGATGGACTGAAATCCAAAAGCAACGTACAACACGTCCAAAGGCATGATTGACATTAAGGCATTCTTAAGAGGAAAATAATGATGAAAAATATTAGTACTGAATGTTAATTTGCTGCCTGAAACACACAACTTTTCATTTATATATACTTTTAATCAGTACCTTAAATTTTGCAGACTCTCTGTAGTTCTTCTTAATTACAGCTCTATCATACTGACAAAATAAAAGAGAAAAATTGCTTTATTTGAATGAATTGAACAGAATTATACATCAATACATCTTACATTAACATACAAGTACATTGGTATCTGCTTACAACGATGTCTCCTCCTTTGCAGAACTGCAGCCGTGGTTGGAAAATGACCATATCAATGATGTAGATCAGGTCAGCGAGGATATCTAGAGAAAACCATAGAGGAATTGTCCCAGGAGTTTGACAGGGGAAGACCATGCGTATTGGTATGAACCAGAGGTTGTAGTTGAAGGCGATAGTCACAATGCTCAGCCAGGCGATGTACCGGCGATCTACAGAGGATGAATGAGCAAGAGGAAGAGAAAGTAAAATGCAACTGAAACAGCTACAAAATATGTTCTGAAGTAGCCCTACAATCACATTTTTAAGTGGATGTAGTAAACTGTATGATTTCTGATGTATGTCTAACCTGTGAACGGATCCATAGATGTGCCCAGGACTTTGTCCATCCTGTCTTCAATGGGCTTCAACATAATTTCTATGCAGGTGCATTTGATTTTTGGACAGAAAGAACGGCCCTCCTCCTTTTCTGGAGCAGCTTCGTCTTTCTTCTCATCTTTCTTTTTCTCATCTTTCTTTTCTTCTTTCTTCTCCTCTTTCTTTTCTTCCTTCTTTTTCTCTGCCGCCTCTGCAGCTTTCCTAGCCTCTTCCTCCTTTTTTAACCTCTCCTCTTCCTCTTTCCTTTTCCTTTCCTCCTCTTGCTTTTTTATGAAGTCGACTTTTCTCAGAACAGGTGCTGTGTTTGGTAAAATAGGCAGTGAATGAATGCATGAATAACTGGATGAATACACACAAAAAAAAATGTTGGGGTTTCACCTTCATACTGAAACTGTCAACAAGATATAAGTAATCTGTGTTGAACAGTATTATGTTACTGATTTACATTAAATGGTCAAAATTAGTTGAAAATATTTTAAAAATATATCTATCTATTTTTACCCAGTTCTATTCAATTAGAGATTAATAATCTGCAGTGAAATTCAAACAATATAATTATTCTTTGTTGTATTTCATAATTGTATGAAGAAGTATAATCATTCAGTGCACCTGGATATGTTGTTGTCTTTAAATGTATGTTCTTATAAACAGCTACCTTTACTTAAAGCAGAGATTGTTTTGTACTCACTGACTGGAGGACTGTGCTCTGGGGAGGATGCATAAGGGTCTACCACTTTCTCCTTGAATGTGTTAGTTCTTTCCCGCAGTTGTTTGATTATGCTTCGAAGATGAGCATCTGAGTAAGCATTTATTACAATTGGCAGTGGTTCAGGGGGTGCTGCTTCTTGCCTAAGACAAACAAACAAACAAACAAGCTTGACAAATGAACAGCTGCTATGATTACATGACTTTTTTTTCAAACTTGCAGATTGGGTGAACCCAGACACTGGTGTCAAGCCTTATTTTGCTTGAAAATAAGTCAGATAAGTGATATAAATAGTATTCTGTAGTGCAGCATTATATCCCTGAGCCTGACATAATTATATTACATTGTGCAGTCTCGTGAATTTGACAGAAATCACAGTTACACATATAAGCGTTCTCTCGCCGCAAAAAGCACGGGCTTGGTCAAATACAACCACAGGGAATCCCTGTGGTGCCCACCAATCCTGATTGCTAGCCACTCTAATTATTAATAAATACAATTACGCAAGCATTAGTATAACTCCTAATCTCTTATTCCCACTAATCAAACAAAAGATGATTCTATCTTTATTCAGCCCAAAACAAACACCTGGGACAAGCAGAACCCAGACTGAAGTAAGGTATCCAGACAGTCAGGTCAACTTTAGCTTTCAGCGTCTTATTCTTGTTATTTGATGTCATTTTGTCGTTTGAGGAGACCATTCCCTCCTTTCTGATGAAGATTTGAAGACAATTTCCATCGTTGTACATCTAAAATAATATATTACCCAGCAGTAAAGTTAGATATTAAACAATCCAAACAAACAAAAACAAAACAAACAAACAAATAAATAAAAACAATAATAAATAGCCTGCCTCCAAGTCCATGGTGTATCATCAGAAAGGGGTTTCGTAGCTTTTACTCTCACTCTAGAGACTACTGTAGCACATCTGCAGGTTGAGAGGAAGCATGTGTGCAACAGATGTAGAAATTGTTACACTGTTCATTTTAGCCAGTTTCTCTTCAGTCTTGCGCATGCTGGATTCCTCTGTTTTGCTTGTCTTTGTCTCCCTCTGCTGGTGAAGGCCTAATACTACAACCTTTTCACTGTAAATTAAGTGGAGTATAAACAGGCCACGCGTGAGGAGTGGGATTTTTTTTTTTTATATTTAACATGACCCACGGCATATCGTTTTCATTCAAACTCATACACATTGTAAACAAGACAAACTTCCCACTGGAGACAGTGCAAGCATCACTTATCCTGCAGCCACATTCGATGACTCTGAAGAATAAATATCCAGGTGTGTTTTTCATTACAGCAACAACCATTGCAAAGTCCCCACTGCATTAATGCATGCTTTGTTTTTTTTTTATTTTCTCAGTCCTATCGCTTAAACCTTAGCAGCTCATGAGAGCTTCTTAAATCAGAAGAGCTGCAAATCTTGTAATCTTCTCTTAGCTCCTCACCTCAGTAATCCTCCTGCTCTCTGCCAGATGCACACAGACCCTGTGGGTAATGTTTGTGTTTGCTGAATACGAGTCTCTTTCGCTTACTCAGGTCTCCAGCCTGTGATGTTTTAATTAATTAGGCTTAAATAAAGGATACTTGCTTTAATCAGCTCCTTGATCAAACACAGGCTCAAGGCAGTGGATGCGTTCACATTAATCTCTGACTGATCTGATTCCAAATTCTGTTTTGGTGGCACAGCTAATGCAAAATAAAAATAAAATAAAAAAACAAAAAGCATACTCAATGTAATAAAAGCCCACTGCCATTTTTCCGATGTGGGTACAGTGTAAAGGTATAATAATTCCTGTCCTACCCGTCAGCTGGTGTCTGCCCGTTTGCAGGATCAGCAGGCTTTTCCTCAGGTTTTGCGGCAGGTGCAGGGGCAGGTGCAGGTGCAGGGGCAGGTGCAGGGGCAGGGGCAGGGGCAGGGGCAGGGGCAGGGGCTGGGGCAGGTGTGGGAGCTGGAGCTGGATCTGGTTAAATACACACACGAATTACATGGACAAGAGATTTTTTTAAAAGAGAGCAACTCACACAAGGCTATTTTATAATAATATGCAGAGTTAAATAGACTTTGACTTACCAGCTTTTTCCTCTTTGTCCTCCTTCTTGGCCTCATTGCTGCCGTCTGCAGGCTTTTCATCCTGTAAATTACAACCGTTACACATCAGCCTGGTGTGAAACTGCACATTTCTGGTTTTACATTATGTTACCCGCAAAGAGTTCTTTTGGTTCCCCAAAGAACAAAAGAAAAAAAAATCACACAAAGCAAAGGATCTATACTTGTTCTGTCAAAAAACTTCTGTTAAAATGCATCTATAAGATCCTCTTTCATTTTGAGAACAAAAGCTCTTTTATGGCATCAGGCAAAAAAAAAACCCTTTTTGGGACCTTTAAGACTGCAGATAGATACGTAATTGGTTTCCAGTTAAGTAAATCGGATTAATAAAACAAAGCAACAAAACAAAACAGAAATCTGATCTCTTGTGAAGAGGTTCTAAAGATTAGGTTCATTTTACACTCTTGGAGTATGGTAAAAAAAAAACACAAAAAAGGCAGTACATGCAAAAAGGTTTTGCTGCTGTTACTTTTTATTACTTTTTTTAGGTAAATTATTTAGATAGAAGTGTGTGACTGAGGTTCTCTCAAAGAAACATTCTTAATTATTTGAACCAAATAAAACCTATGTGACCTCTATGCCTCTCGTTTAGAATTCATTTTAGTAGCATGTTTACTACTCTTGTCTTCTACTGCTGACTCACCAAGTTTAAGTGCCAAGATGATGTAGCTTTCTTTGGACAACACCCAGAGTTGACAAAGTAATGCTCTATACGGTGTGAAAAGGCCTGAAAATGCTATTTTATTGTTGTCTACGAACCATTTCACTTGGTATATTCTTTTTCCTGTTGAAGAATATATTGTTTCTACATAAGGGGTCATTTTAAAAATATATTAACATGACAATAATGCATCAAAAATGTAACAGAGGTTACTTTTACATTTTCCATTACCATTTAGGTTGGGTAAAAAATGTCTTAACATGATCATTATTATTTAAATTGAGGATCTAAGCACAGAGTAACTCAGCTTCATGGATGGTGCACTAAAGACTGGCTATGAAAAATATGTATCTTGTTTACTCAGGTGCCTAAAAAGTGCAATCTATTCATGTCTTTAACAGCAGATTGCTGGTGATGGGGTACACAACACATACCACAGTAATCATTCTGCCTGTGTCCACTATGCAAAACAAGCAATACATCATCACTACAATATACTGAGGATCCCTAATTATTCAAAGAAAAAGCTCTGGTTTGGGTTCTGAAACACTGGAAGGTGTTATTTGAATGCTCTCAGTACACTGTTAAACATACCTTTTCTGGCTGAGGTTGGGGAGCCGGAGCCGGAGCTGGAGCTGGAGCTGGGGCTGAAGCTGGGGCTGGGGCTGAAGCTGGGGTTGGAGCTGGGGTTGGAGCTGGAGCTGGGGTTGGACCAACCACAGGACCCCTAATGATCTTCTTCAGTGTGCTGAACATCTCAGTGACAGACTGCTTCTGCTGCCGTCTGGAGAGCTTTAGCAGCTCCCTTTGATGCTTAGCCTCTAGCTACTCCCTAAAGCAACTGTCCTCATAACATGAGGGCCTGATTCAATTAGTGCTTTTAGACCACTAATACCCACTTGTAATACCAACCCCACAGTAAGGCCATACCAAAATGCATTTTCTGCTTCAAAGGTAGGCACAACTGAACTTTACTTAAAAAAACCTTTGCTTGAAGACTGGCTAATATATTTGCATATGGAAAATATTAAAATTAAAGAAGCTATTAATAGATGTATTATCCATTTACCCTCATTGGTTATTGTGCACATCTGATGACACTTTTGTTCAGCTGTCTTGCTCCATAAAGAATGCATTCTTTTTGTACAGAAATATAGTCTGAAAAAATGTGCCCAGATTGTTAAAGAACCCCAGATCATTTAAGTTCATGGAGCCCAGTTCGCTTTGCTTGATTTGTGCTGCTCATATGAGGCCAAGAACCACTTACTTAATTAAACCTTATAAGCCTCTTCAGTTAAAGGGATTACTGTTGTGGTATCATTGGGTAGGCCTAGTGGCAAACTCTGCACCGTGTATACATACATCTGCTCCAGCACCTAAAATAGAACAGATTTGAGGAGAGAGAAAATAGACAAATATATGCACCAAAAAATGTAACAGGGCGCACTTGTCAGTTTGCAAAGATAGTTTAGGATGAGCACAACCAAATGAATGAAATGAACAAAAGTATGGATAAAATGGATAGAGTGGACAAAATTCAAATTAATGGATGTTGAAATTAACCTGCATATAGAAAACGTGTACGGATTTTTTAAGCGCCTAAGAATTTCGCCAGTAGCTTGGAAAACTGCATTATAAACGCACCTCTTAAGGTGAAAGGTGGAACAGAGTCAGCTGGTGGTAAGATATTTTTTAAAACTGTACATCGCTTTTTGCCTTCTGCCTCATTTGTGAGTTCATATCAGCAGCCAAACGATAATAATAAACTCAGTGACAAACTATAACAATAACTACAATAAATTCAGTAACAAACTATAATAGTAACTATAACAGTAAATTCCGTGTCAAAACAATAATAAAAGACATTCATGCTTCCAGTCAATACTAGCGCGGAAGGCGGTCACCATAGAAACGGTGTGGTCGCTGACTATTAGCCAATCTGATCCACGGATTCTGGACATTACTATCCAATCACAGCGCAGGGGGAGGTGGGGAGATTGTTTACATTATTTACGGCGTTGTTTCGGATTGTTTACAGAGTTGGTTACTATGGGAGTGAAAGCTGTTCAGCAACATGTTGTGGCGAGCTAGCGGAGAGATTCTGGAAAAGCTGGTGAAAGTACCGTTCAGAGGGTCCTCAGTGGCGGTCCTCTTTTGACTGGACTTTATGTTATCACACAGGGACAGCTCTGCATGCAGCCTGGCACATGGGTATGTTGAATCTAATGGAATGAAAAAGATAGCACACTAGCCTTAGTTTATGTACTTATTTGTTGGCATAACATGAACAGTCCCAGATTCTTGAAGACTATCAAAAGCCTCTTGAATGCAGAGATGTTTTTTGTATAATTTCTTACAAGTTCATCATGCTGTGACGTTGGGTGACTAACTGTAAGCCATTCTGTCACAGATGGGCAGAGAATAATTGGCATTAACTACTCCCAGCTGAAAGCCTTGTGCAGAATCAGCGGCCTAGGAGATGGGTAAGAAACCTGGCACAACACAGGCACACTCTGCTTTAGATATTGGGAATTGTTTTGGGGAATGGTTTTGAGCATTGTTTCCCCTGAAATCAATATGAGAATATATTAATTCACTCTTAAGAAATGGCTGTGTTTTATCTCTCATCCATAAAATAATATGTACCCTGTTTCTCTCTGCAGTGTCATCTCTCGGTCTTCCGAAGAGGCTCATGAAGAATTCATGAACTCCTATCAGAGAATATTCCTGAAGCCCAAAAAAGTATTGCCTGCCATTCCGCTGGGCCGAGAGAGCAGCATGTGAGCACTATAAATAGATTGTCATGATTTAATACAATTAATCTTCTAATTTTAACTTTAAACAAATTTACTGCAAAGATTAGTGCTACTAACTGGCTGTGTGATTGTGGCACAGATCCCAACCACAGTGCCACAGAAATGCCCTTAAGCAAAGCACTTAACCTCAGTTTGAACCAGAGTGCAGTCCTAAGTGAGTCCATCAGCTGGTGGTCTAGTGGTTAGGGAGTTGGCCCTGTGATCAGAAGGTCATGGGTTTGAATCCCAGGACTGCTAGTTTCATCACTGATGTTCCCTTGATCATGGTATCGTCCCCAGCTCCTTAAATGTTTCGAGACCCATGCTCAAGTGGCCTAGCTATTTTTCAGAACCTGCTTATACATTTTAGGGATATCTATTTTGGCGTATTTGGTTATCTAAGGCTGGCTTGGCAAAAAAGTTTTATTTGAAAGTGTATATTTATTCAAAATATCAAATCACATCAAAAGTCAAATCTTGCCCATACAATCAAATAATGCATAGCTCCTGAAAATATATAGATTGTTGCTGTAGTTATTTAATCTTTGATGCTGTGATTGGGTTCAGCTCAGTCAGAGGAAGACTTCCTGTTGTTGATCTAACTATAGAATTAAAATGTCAGCACCGTAAATGTTTCATCTCAAATCTGCATTGGTGCTGTTATGGCTTCGGAAATATTAGTCATGTTATCCCTCTGCATTAAAAATGAATTATGAAAGAGACTGTCTCTTTTGTCCTTTGCATTGTTTGGAATCGATCATCATTCCATAGCTAAAAAAGAAAGTCACAAACAGGATGTCTCAGACAAAAGGCGCGTGGGCTGCCTCGCTCTGTTCCCCTGGAGGGGCGTGACGCAGAGAGCCGTTGCCTGTCAGTCAAAGTTGCCCTGTAACAATCCAACTCTTATAGACTGAGTAATGTTTACAGTGCAGGAACAGGCTGGCAGGCCTGTAGAATTGAATGTTCTTGTGGGTAGTGACATATGAGTCATGCCTTTAATTGGCGTGAATATAGATCCGCTCTCAGTTGGAGAGCTGGGGCATCTTGTAAAGAGCTTGCCAAGAAGTTATTCATGGGCTGGTTTGAATGGCAAATGCCACAATGATTATCACTAAAACAATGTCATGAGCTCTGGTTAAGGTAATTTTGACTGCAGGGTGGTTGGTTTCATGCAGCTACCGACAATATGGCAATCTGACAACTATTCTTTCTCAGATGGTGTTTTCATTCTTGATGGTTTTGTAAGAGCTGTTTAGTTATGTAAAACCCTGTACATGTATTTCAGTGTATTTTGGATTTGTGTCTGCTCTTACTTCACTGTTCTGATATTATGACCTGGAAGAGTGAGCTGCTCTGATGTGTGCCATTTCAGCATTCACACTCCACAGAGACCCAAAGCCATAGAGAACCAGGCTTCTCAGGAGAGGCGCGGGATTGCGTTTCAGCGGAAACAGACTCAAGAGATGCTCATGAGCCATGCCATCAAAGCCCTCAAGAAGTTGTGAGTATTCCTTGTGTCTGCCTTTTTATAGAATTTTACACACATAACATGACAGTCAGATTTTAAATGAATTGATTTAGAGAAACAGTTGTGATTTTACTGGTAGATGTCACTGCAGTTTCAGGTTAAAATCATATCACCCATCATCACCCTTTGTCAATTTTAATGAACTTATAGTTACAGAGCTTTGCCTTTTTTGAGTCTTATTTATGAGTGAAAAAAGCACAACACAGCTGAAAGGCTGCAGTGACCAAATCTTCCAGCTGAGGGCACTCAAACACCTTTTTTGCTGTCTTCTGACTTGTCTTTCAGTAATCCTACTGTACACACACACACATGCATACACACACTTCAAATGATAAAGACACATGGATTTCTTTATCTTCTTAAAATGAAAATTAAGAAGTCTACAGGGGACACGCGCGCACACACACACACACACACACACACACACACACACACACACACACACACTTAGAATGATTACAAAATGTTTCTTTTAAATTTGGTAGCTGCAAATCATGAGGCAGGAGTGAGATGATAAAGTGCAAGAGTAAATCTTATTGCCAGTTTACAGCACAGAGATCATGATCTGCTTTTTTGCACTGTCAGAAATCTCAGTGGCTAACAGCTAAATCTCACAGACAAAAGTGAAAAGTGTATGCCCTATTCAGGATTCATTATTCAATACCATCTGCTGCTGCTATGCTGGAATTTTGGAATAAAATCAAGGGGGCACTTATCCTTTGCCAAACCTTTTCATAATTAAAATTTTAGCTTGATTCATTTTGACAGGGCAGTTAGGGCATTTTTGCCAGTACTTTACTTTACTGGTGTCACTGTAAATCACTAGGTGGAGGATGATAGTGTGTGTGTGTGTGTGAGAGAGAGAGAGAGAGAGAGAGAGAGAGAGGGTGAGGGAGAGAGATACATTGGACAGGTTATAGATTGCAGTGACAGATACAGATGCCCCCTTTGTGTATCTCATGTGCAGCCACAGGATCATGTGTTTACTGTTTCTCGAAGCTGCGTTGTGCACTTCTGTTTTCTCTCAGCTGTTCACAGTGCTGTACATTTTATTCTTTAATGAGTGTATATGTGTTTATTATTTAATCTTAGCTTTTCATTCACTGACACATCTAGAGTCCCTGTCTGTGGGGTTTATTGTTTTTTTCCCCTCAGGCTGTCTCAGACAAGAGCACAGTGGAGGCTCAGAGACAGTCTCCCAAGGTATTTTCATAAGGGTTCAGTAGGGGATAACACACTGTAGGTGAGCATAAATGTGAATAAAACGAGTAGCAAGGCTGTTTACAATGCATGGTCTTAATTGCAGCCTCACGTGGCTCTGTTTTAAATAAGAAGCGACACCATGCCATGTGTCCTGCATGAAGCAGCAAAGTGCTCTGGCACCATGAAGCAGTTTGATCTACCTGCTACTGATCACTCTGGGTAATAGGTTGATTGCCCATTAGATGCCTGTAATGCACTTAGGAGCCTGGGAAGTTGTTTAACCACTGGGAGGTGTGCGGAATTAGTTTCAAATGTTTGCCAAAATGACAGAAGGACATAAAACATGCAGGGAGTGTGTTTTTTATGTATGTGTAGATAATGGTTACTGTTGCTATATAAAAATCACTGACATCTTTCGCTGAAGCATCAGACAAAGTGCAAGAATAACACTATTATGACATTTTTCTCTGATACATTCTACACTTTCCACATGTAAATTGTACCAGTGCATAAACTAGCTGCTGTATTTCATGCTACGAATTTAGAGCCAGAAACCCACATTACAGCGAGAGTGCAACATCTTAACCAACACACAGATAGGACCTAAGCTTCCTTTGGGATCCCTACCCTATCCCATCTGTTACAAATGGCCTCAGTCAGCTGCTGTATTGACGTTGTATGTCCAGTTGTGCTGCACATTGAAAAAATGTTTGCATTTGATTTACTTGATTCCATTGAGCACAACAAATTATATTATTTAATTATAATACATTATATTCATGTGTAACCAATGTGCACATCAAGTCAAATCAATACATCTTGTCAGCGCACACCTGCAGTCCTACATCCTTAATAAAGGGTTCTTTAGCAAAGACAGTGGTTACGTTTAGAACTACATAAACTTGAAGCCATTTTAGCTTAAATATCTCTTTTTATGGTGAAATGGTTCTTCTCTAGGATGAACCTGTTATATATTGTTATATTGTTTTAATGAACATTTTAAAACATAGTTCGAAATAGCACCTCATGCCATTAAGAGGTCATAGAACCTTTAGTACTATATAAAACTCTTTTGTAGAGTGTCACCCTAAAGTCTTATCAGAGTCTGTGTGAAGGAGGCAGAATCTCTGAACAATACAAGGAATGTGAGGGGCAATGAAAGGTGCTGAGCGTGCATGGCTTCCACTCCATACCGATGGATTTTGAGCTAATCTTTTCTCTGCATTTGCCTCAGTGATTGGCTGACTTGCCTACGGCTGCGGTGGACTGTTGCTTCCATGTTTTCCCTTCTCCTTTTTCCACCGTGCTATCTGTATATCTGGGTTACATATACCAACTGCAATCCATCAGTGTGGGAGCATGTTTGAGAGATGTGCTGGATAAAAGAGAAACAGCATTGTCTGCTTTGCCTTGATCATCATTATGTAGGTGTTAGCTTTAGCGGATGATATTGCAATGGTGAAGGTGAGAGGTATGTAAAAAGAACTGTAACATAATTTATACAATTTTCACCTTTACTGCAAACGTAATTGATCGGTCAGAATGTTTTTACTGATGTGGTTTTACACTGGAGCTACAAGGCTAATGGAGGTAATGGAATCCTATCAAGCAAAATGCACAGACCTCTGTTACATAGGCCTTGCATGTTCAGTACAAACCCAAAGAAGCAAATTTCGAACCCCTAATGTATCTTGGCTGGTCGACTGTGTTTGGGGTGACAGGGTGAATTATCCTGGAGGGCTGGGTTCCAGCATAGTTGTGTGATTTCCGTGCACAAACACACTCACACATGGTCACATGGTCCACACACACACTAAACCCGGAAATTAACAGAGGAGTTGAATCAGGTGTGTTTGATCAGCTAAATCATTAAACTGTGCTGGACACCAGGACCCTGCTTGCGTTTCTTCCCATTGTGCACCCTGGTGCCATTTCTTTCTCAGTGACAGTGACCAGCACCCACCAGGATCTCCATATGATGTAAAAGAAAACATGATTAAACCAGGTTGGCAGTGGACAAGGGTCAGCAAGGGCACTCTGATAGGTCTGCAGCCAGACACAGTAAGCTGTGATGTACTGTGTGTTCTGATACCTTTCAGTTATAGCCAGAATCGTTACAGTTTGGCCCTTGTCTGTTCACTTGCTGCCTAATATATATGTCCCTTTGACAGGAGAGGTAGTCCATGTTATTCACGTCACCTGTCAGTAGTTTTGATGTAACTGATCGCTGGATGTATGTGCAATATGTTGGTTGATTGTGTTTCACTTGCACCCTGTTTCCTTTCTGCAGCCCCTCCTTTTATAATCTATTCATCTGCTGAATAGGTCATCTGATGATGATGTGGTCTTACTTTTGATACACTGCCATGGATAGCTGTACGTGTGTGTGTGTGTGCCTGCGTGTGCGAGCCTGCGCGCGCGTGTGTGTGCCTGCGCGCGTGCGTGTGTGCGTGAGTTTGTGTGTATATGTGGATGTGTGCGTCTTTGCATGTTTTTACATCTGTTCCTGCCATAAAGCCAGATTTCCCCATCCAGAACCATGGGGAGTCGGGTCCTACTGTGCTTGCCTGGCACAGAGAAATACACACACATACATATGCGCGCACACATGCACACACTTCCTGCTCTTGTGCCCTGTTCCCGTGAGAGCCTTTCTGTGTGCCAGCACTGGGGGCAGGAAGCGCTTGGCTTCCCCCCGTGCTGTGCCCCGCCCTGTGTCCCCTCAGCCAGGCAGCCGTGGTAACGGGGTGGGGAGAAGGCCCTTGATGCACAAGCCAGCAAGTAGACATTTGCCTTGTTTTATGAAGGAAACCGGCAAGGACAACTGCTTTGTCTGCACTTTTCCTTACTGTTTTCATTGTATCTATTATATTTATTTTTTTCTATATGAATTTGTGCCATATCCCTCCTCAATACTTTCCATTCTGAATGGTTTTTCCCTTTTCTGACAATTCTCATACTGCAGTTGTCTGGGCTGCTTGAGGGATATGGAAAAATCATTTAACCTAGTTTCATTGTTCGGTACTATCTGCCACACCAGCAGCATAGATGCGGTTCTGGAACACACTTCAGTTCTTCACCCTCATAACTACATAACTTACATGTTTGTTTCATAGAATGTATTAAATGGTAAGAATTCAATTTCATGACTGTATAAAAATGTCTTATTTAGTTTTAGGCATGAAATCGCATATGTTCATTAGTGTGTTTATGTATTTTTATATTGTTGTGTGTTTGTGCACAGTGCTAGTATGAATGACCTCATAGTTCTGGCATTTGCAGCAGAGATGATGTAAGAAATCATAGCACAGTGAAAGCCTCATTTGACACCCTGCTGTTTTAGACTTCAGTGACGGTCCTTTACAGACGTAGACTAGATGATCATAGACATGTATACTAATGGTGCTTTTTTGATCATTTACATTTCATCAGCTGACATGTGCAAACATTCATACTTGCATATAGTGAATATGCATATGAAGAAGCCATACAGTCTTACCAGCACCATAGCACAGAACCTTGTGAGAGACAACTGAACTCCCTCTCACGTTTCTCTTCCGATTTGATGAAATTCCTTTTCTACATATGTTATATATTATTGCTATGTCTCTTGTGGACGCCATTATTAGATCTCTAATCTGTATATCCTGTGGTATGTTTAGTTTTTATAGTGTTTACTCTCTGACGGGCTTTTTTCAAGCCGGGTAATTTATAAAGCTCCGGAGATCAGTGTCTGGCTTGTTCTCTATCAGACCAAAATATCCAGACCAGTGATGTAGCTGCTGTTATTTTGTCATGATGAGATATTGCTTTTGGGGGTCGGCTGCTGAAGTGGATGGTGAATTGAATTGATCTCAATGTTAGCTGAAAGGCCTGACATCAACACATTGCGCTGTTCTGTAAACTTTAGGTCAATTTTAAAGAGGTGCCTTTTATGGAATGTTTATATCTTACATCTTATGTCTTACTGCATTTTACTTTTTTCCCCATTAGGTCTACTTATGCCATTCCTGTGTTTTTATGCACCAAAGCAGTCATAATTTATTTTCAGTCTCTCTTCATTCCTTAGCATGGAATAGACTGTCCCTTGAAGACTGATTCATGTAAATGTTCTGACTGGTTCCTGTGTTGTGCAGTCTAAGCTAAAACACTCCATATAACATCATCCTGAATGATGCTGGATGCCTCTATAAGTGCTGCATTACTTCAGTGTAAAATAACCAGATTAATCTGTATATATTAGATTCATATATGTAAATGTGTTTTTGTCACATCATAAAAACTATTTCGGTTTTTTTCAGTCTCTGTGTATGTACTATGTGGAGAAAAATTAGCTTTCCATTATATGACAAACATTTAACAGACATAAGCGTTCAGTGTGTTATAGTGTTGAAAATGGCTCATTGAAGCCTTTGCAGCAAAAAAAACCATGCAGTCAGCCATGTTTAGGGGTGTAACCAAACCTTTCTACTGGGGGAGATAGGTCTGGTCATTTTATTGGGGTGACATGAGGCAGATTATGATAAAAGCTACTTAAAATCTTTTGAGGATCACAGTAGCCTGTTTAATAATGATAGATAGCATGCTAGCAGTACACATATTCACACTGTACCATTCAGTACAAGACAGTTGGTTCAGTGCATGTTCTGATCCAAGTGATTAGAGTCTGCAATTATCCACACACATTACGTGCCTGACTTTTTATGCTCTGATGGTCAGCCAACCGAAATGTAAGCAAATAGAGTGATACCTGCTAGACACAGTGGGCCCTCTCTATTACATAAAACTAAAATTAAGAACTCCTCTCCAACTCCTTAACAAAGATTTAGCAGCTGAATCAGCACATGTTCAGTGATGCGGCCTTGTATGGTAGCCCGTGAGCTTGCCGTTAGTCATGACATATTCCAACTTAAATTACTTTTGGAAATCATATTAAATAACATACATGTTTCAACTATCATCAGCTCATCTCATATTACCATTTTCTAATTAGAGTTATCCCCTTGCCATTGGATTTGACAGATGGCCATTTGCTAACCAGATGTCACTTCGCAATGCATTTGAATTCTCCCACTGCTGCACTCCCTCTGCATTGTTGGGTGGTACTGGGCCATAGGATTCCCTTCACTACCTAGCTAGGCCAATGACTGTAAATGGTCAGACTATCAGTATGTTTATTTTTCCGAGATGCTCTGCAGTTTTTTCACTTTGACTGTCTGCAGCAGCGGAGACCAAACTTTAACCTGAGTGGGGCAACGGGTAGAGCAAGCTTGAACCAGGGGAGCATTGGCCTGACCACATAGCTTCAGTCCCTTATCATGTCAAAGACAGTCCGGGAAGCTAAAAAGCTGCTCGTTGTTCCTTCAACTTATCCCACTCCGACAGAGTAAAATGCTCTAATTAAATCAAACCCATAGCCAGTTCAGATGTGTGATGAAAGATTTTGTTCCCACACCTTGCCTTATAACGGGAGTGTGCATCTGTAAAACATCCATCATTTTTGATAGCCAGACAGGTGACTTGACCAGACACTCACTACTGGAAAGCAAGACAGTTAGATTTTTGGAGGTCTGGAAGAAGGAAACAGCCGATGTTAGATTACTGTTTTTTCCCTTCAATTCATTCTCTCAGTGTGGAAAAGAGGAGCAGACATGAATAAACACAACAGGCCATCTTGTTGCGGAAACATCAACAGGGTAGCTGTGAATCGTCTGCATCCTGGGTGAGTCACAACAGTGGTGAATCTCTTTCCCGATACTTAAAGGGCACTGAGGGCTAAGCTTCATTAAAGGAGGAGCTCTAAATGCTATTACATCTGCTTCGGAAAATCCACCGTCAGACAAGGGCAGTATCTAACTTTTGGAGAAGTCTAACCTATGACAGGATGAGTCTGGCTGCAGTGTTCTGGACTTTCTGCCCGTCTTTCCACAGTCGACCTCAAGAACTGTGCAAACATCTGGAGAAGTTAATTGTCCCCAAGCTTCAGTAAATGAACTCATTGACTTTGACAGAATCAGGCCCCTCATGAAGCCTGATTTAGATTAAGAATAATTATAGCCTGCGAGAGTGTCATTCTTTTGTTCTTATGCCCACTGCACCCGTTTGGGTCACTTTCAGTTAAAGATGATGCTATGACAGCACTGTACAAGTGTCCCTGATATTTGACCCATGTCTAAGTTTGCAAGGGAGGGTGAGGAAAATAATTATTGCTAAATTACCATCTCACTCTCTCTCTGTCTCTCTCTGTCTCTCTGTCTCTCTGTCTCTCTCTCTCTCTTCCTCTCCCTCTCCCTCTCTCTCTCTTTCTTGTGAGAGCTTAAAAAAAATATGTTTTCCACAATGTAGTGTAGCTTGCCAATAGACCAGTACAGAAAAATCATATACAACCTA
>JBBIGA010000007.1:12827924-12843008 GCA_037576975.1 Alestes dentex
CACAGGTGTCCAACAATGAGCAACTTTTATTAAAGTTCTCTGTAACATTAACAGTCAACATGACAATTAAACTAAATAAAACAAAACAAAGGCTGATGCTTTGAATTTTCTGGTAAATTTAAGTGCACAACAGAAAGTGGGAACAGTTTAAGCCACGGCGCCACTCAGTGTCCTCTGAACTGGACGACTCTCTGCAGTGCTAGCATTAGCCATGTTAGCTAGCGGTGCCATTTCAGGTGCCGAGCAGAACGCCAGTACTGTTGTTGTACTTTAACATCGACTTGCAGGTTGTGCAGTTCACCGTGCTGTTGGTGTGTCTCGAGTGAAGTATCTCGACACATGTGATGTGTGTCTGTGTTCTCTGCTGCTGTCTCTCTCGTCTTGTTGTGTTCTCGTGTTTAGATTCCACTCTACGTGCCAACGGTACCGCCCCTTTTATGAAGGGACTGTAGTAATTGGTTAAACTAAGGAACGCGTGTCAGCGTCAGCCAATCAGAGGCAGAGACTGCATTGTGTACTCAAGCATGCACAGAGAGAGGAAAAACACATGACTAGTCGACTTCTCTCAGGGGGCGTTGGCTTCTCTCAGGGGGCGTCGACTTGTGCCTCTGAAGTCAACTAGTTTTTATTTCTCTCCAGTATAGTTACATAGAATTCCACCTGCTAGCTTTTTCAGCCCCTGTCTCAAGATGGGAGGGTTAAGGCCAAGATATGCTTTTTCTGAGACATATGAAGCCAGCCACTACATCTTCTTTAACTGCTGTAAACCTGCAGAGTGAATAGACAGCTCAACATGTCTGGAGACCAATGCTAACTGTAAATTCTGTTATGCCAACTAACAAATATCTGCATATGATGGGGTAAGTGTGATCAGAATCAAAGATTACTGTGCAGACACGGCAATGGTCTTAAGGTTCAATCATGTACCTTAAATTGGTTTTAAATGTACTTACGCATCGCTCACTTTTCCAGAGAGACATATTTCTACCTTTTCATACCTGATGTTTTTAAAATACAAAAATAAAATAGAAAGCCTGATGTTAAGAAAAGGTGCATGGAGACAATACAAAACATATAAATGCATAAAAATGCAGCGGGAGTATGGTGCAGTTGTATTCCCTGAAAAAGGTATCGAAGATGCTTAAGAGTGCCTTTAGAGTATCACTCCAGTGACAGTTTAGCACCTTTTCTTCTGAAGGTCCAACCAAAGGTGTCAACAGCAGGCATAGAACAAGCTACACCTTAGTATTTGTTACTGTGGAGTATGAAAATAAAAAAGATAATTATAATAATAACTAAGTTAATAATAATTGCTCAATGCCTACACATTCCTGCATACATGCTTAATAATGACCACTCATGAAGGAATATGAGAGAGAGAGAGTGATGCTTTTTCAGTTTTTACTTTTCTAATGAATCTATTTGGTGTGTTTGTACAGTGCTGGTGAAGGAAGGCAGAGTGTGTCCATTTGTGGCCTACATTCGTGAAGGCGAGTGCACCATCCTCCAGGACATCAGCTCCCTGATCAATCCTGCAAAAAAAAAGGTGTCAGAAAAGAAAAAAACCTCACACCACCTCAGGCTGTTTGATCTGACATCACTGAGGCAGCCATGTGGAATAGAAAAGATAGCTTTGAGAAGATATGATAAGTCATCTGTTTTCTTATTCTATTGACTTTTTCTCTTCTTTGGAAACAGTTGGATTCAGACTATCCCAGAGATACTGTACTTTGTGCTTGATTCATTGGAAAGCCAGGAAGAGTTTGTCTCGCTTAGCTGCTGGTTTGTGTAATTTGTAGGGTGGGGGCAACAAGTCGGTTGTGGTGGGGAAGCTTGGGCCCATGGAGTCTTTTGGAGAGATCAGTGTCCTGCAGGCAGAGCCATCTCCCTGCACCATTGTATCTGTCACAGAGCTACAGGCTGGAATCATCCAACCAGAGACCCTGCAAGGTACATTGTTCAGCACAAACTTAAGTGCACCTACAGTCTGTTCTTAAACCCAAACTCGGTGTCAAGAAGCGTTCTTTGGAACAATGCCATAAAAGAACCACTTTTGGTTCCCTTAAGACCCTATCAAGACACTGTTTTTTAAAGGTTCCATGCCAGTTAAAGTTTTTTTTTTCCCAGAACTGAATGGCCAATAGCTTTGAACCTCTACTTTAAAGAGTGCTAGAATATCCAACCAGAGGCTTACCGTCAAAAATGTATAGAACATGGCACATCCACAGAAGATACTAATTTAAATCTGCTCTAATATGTTTCCATCACTTCTGCTGTCCTCCCAACACACCCCACCTGCCTGTTCCTGGTGGGATTGGACTTCAGGTTGACAATGTAATCTTTCATGACATGCCGCAAATTATGATGGTTCACCTTAAAACTGGTATTACTATGTAGTCGGTTATCATTAGCCCTAGACAAAGTAACTGTCCATACGAGACTTTAATGTACATCTGAGTTATGGTCTGCCATGATTTGTGTTCTCTTTGTTTCGCACAGACCTGGATTCAGTGACCATTTCTCTGTTGCTTCAGACAGCACAGCCCACATGTGGAAAGTTCAGTCAGGTAAAGAGACATGGGAGGCTTCAGGTGGAACTGCACATGACGCACATGACCTTCACCATGTGCTGCTTTTGGCATTCTCCACTCTCTACAGTCTGCTTTCAATCTACCTTCAATTTTTCTTTTTGTAGGAGGAGATAAATAAAGAGTACATAAGACAAGAGAAAAGCAAAGAGTGGGATCACATAAAGGTAGGTTTCTTTGCTTTTGGCCCAAACTCTTATCCTATGTCCTTTCTCACAGAAAGCTCAGAGTCTCACCTTCTGGATGCTCAAATAAGGCCAAACCCTGGACCCTATTCAACTCTCCCTCCCCCAATAAAAAATAAATATATAAAAAGAAAGAAAAATCTGGCACCATTTTATGAGAGGCATCAGCTTCACTAATTCCCAGACTTCCTTTTACTTCCCCCATTGTTCTCATAGATCTCAAACTCTCCTTTCATTCTCTGTCTCTCTCCATGTCTCCATGCCAGCTCAACAAAGGAAATCCGCTGATGTACTTTATTGCTTAGTAGATTTAGCTCCAGGGAGAGATTCATTAGGTACGCTAGCTGGGCCGTGAGGCTGATAACTACATTGTGCTGCTCTTGGACTAACGAAGCTCTAACGAAGATGGACATGACCCACCCTGGTCTGGAAGGTTCGCAGGACTATAGTCTTTCCATCTCTTTCCTATGCGACTGTGCCGGACTTCTTGGCCAGACCTAGTGTGTGATTCATCAGGAACACTATACGCTTAGTCTATCGAGAGGCCGAGCTGGCTGATCCCAGCCCAGCTGTCCGGCTCTGTCATGTTAGTGTGTGTGGTCTAAAGTGTCTCGCCAAGCTCACAGACACTCTAGATGGGTCTCCCAGCTTTGTGAGGTTTTGTGTGTATGTTGTGTGTACTTTTATGTGTGCTAATAATAATAATTATTATTATTATTATTTATATTATTGTATTATATTTTGATCTTTTATAGATACTGTAGCCTTCTTGAGTGTGTATTTTTAAAACCTCAGTGCTAGAGGTGACTTTATAGGATTATAGGCCCCTTTCATTTCAGATCATCAGTTTTAGACTAGTTCTTTAAAATCTGTTTGAAAGTACTCATTTTATAAAAATAGTTTTGAAAATATGCAGTCCATCTGCACGAAATTCTGAATGTAGTCTACTCCCTGAATGAATCTGAAAATAATTACCCTATCCTTGACCTGTTTTGAACCCTTCTATATCATGTTCCCCAAACGGCTCTTCATCATAAATTCTGTTCTCTCACATGCACTCCATATGAACAGTAGACACCATGCCATTTGTCAGAAAAGCAACCGCTTGTTTTTATCATGTCTTTTTTAAAGTAAGTGTGTGTGTGTATGTGTGTGTGTGTGTGTGTGTGTGTGTTGGGGGGCACTGGAAGAGGAAGGTGAATGATTTCTACATTTCTTTTACGTCAACAGTATTTAAATAATATCAGTTTTAATGTGGAGTCAGACCATAACATTCTCAATTCATTAACGTTTGACTATTTAGCATTGACTTTTTGTGCCAGTCGTCCATTATCACTTACTTAATAATTACCAAGCTCAAACAAATAGCCTTCCATTACTCAAATGCACCCTAACATTAACATCAAGGAATGCAAAAACAAAAATGAATTATCTGCTTTATCGGCAAGTCTTAGGTAGCAAGCATAACAAGTTAATCTCATTATTACTCCACTTACATGTTTTGACTTGAAAAACAAGTCAATCTTCTTCTGTTTTTCCTTTTGTGCTTTTGTGCCCTCTAATGATCGTTAGCCTGAAAGGGACAGGAAAATTACATTCTATGATAAGAAAATGCAATGGTGTGAGAGATCTTCCAGAAACTTATGCTACCTAGTTGTGACAGTGCTATCTAACTAGATAAATCAAAATGCCCTTGGGTAGCATTAATATTAGCTTACTAGCTGGATCACATTAGGGTATTTTAATTTAGGCTGTATCTTCCATGGATAATATTAGCTAGATAACATCACAACAGTAAATTCTATGTTACTAACTATCTACACAGCCTAATGCAATATCGTTTCATACTTCAAATTTGTTGACAGCATCAGAAGCCCTTACATACTTCAGCAGACTTTGAACTCATTTCTGATGGACTGGCTGTGATTGGCTGGATGGTCTTTGATCAGTTTGAAATTGATCTATGGAACACACTACAGACTATATGTTATAGTATAAAAAAATTGCCGTAATGTCGAACAATCTAGTGGGTGTTCAACTTCATGTAATATGCCATCACATGTCACATTAAATCAAGGATAGGCTGTGTCAATTTTACAGCCAAATTACATTTTTCTGTTGGAGGCGCTGTTGTTCATAGTGTCAAAGTAATCGGCTTTTCGTTGTTAACAGCAAATGAAATGCCAAAAATGAAACCTGATTTGAAACGTTTTATTCTTCGAAAGAAAGGGAGGTCTTAGCTCTACTAACACATCTATACCAGCTGCCCCTGCTTTTATCAAATGATCATGACGTAAAACTTCCATCAGGAATGCAGAGTCTGTAAGCGTCAATAAACACACAATTTATGTTAACACTCAGTGATGGAAAAGTTCTTTAGCAGCTGGTAATTATGAGGCCTTAATGGCTAATCTGACAGATTAACGAATGATACACAACTCTTGTTTCCCTTCCTTTGCTTTATTTTGGTGTTTAAAGTTGGACAGATTTGCTTTTTCTTTGAGTGATCTCATTTGTCAGGCCCAGTATGTTCATGACAAATGTAGCACTCCCTGGCATCTGGTGCTTTTCTCTAACCTAGTTGATAAACATCTCTGTTTAAGATCTTTGCTTCTTGTATGGCTCTAAATGGCTCTCTGTAAATTTCTCTTCGCATGTTTGAGGTAGGAGGGTGGACATCATTTTAGCTAGGGTGATTACAACGGATGGGGAATAAACACGGGTTTGAGAGAGGAGGAGTTGAGGAGGAAGGAACTGGAATGTGGCTGCGGTAGGCCTGTCAGTGTGGCCATATTGCACATTACTTGGAGATAACTCCGGTTCACAGTGACTGATACAAGCAGTACCAGTACACTGCACAGATATGGTATTTTAGGGGAATTAAAAGAAAAAAAAATGGTCCTCAACATATTAGTTTTGTGAACACAGTATGTATATTTATTAATTTATTTTACGTAAAACAGCATAGCAGCTCAAATCTATTAAAAACATTTTACAAACATAGAAACAAACCTTTAAACAAAATGCTAATAAACAAACACATAGATGGTGGCAAGTACGCAAAACTTTGAACATCTGTTTTTAAAACTTAATTGTTCACAGAAGCATCATGGTTAACATGGTTCATTCAGCTTAATTTAGCGGAAAAAAGACGCTTATGGTGGCGACGCCACCCCGCAGTCTGAGTGGGGTGATCATTCCAGCCCTACTGCTGTCGGCAGAATTGGCTCTGTTCTCCAATCCAACCACACTGAGCAATGAATCAAGACACTAAATTTGTTGTTCAGCCCTACTTTGTGGTAGTCTGTCATTCATTAGATACACTCACTGAAAAAAGGACTGAATTTATTTTATTCATATGTGTGCTTCATTTCATGATGAATAAAATATTTTTGGTCTAAGGACAAAATCTCATGTCTCCAATATGGCAGCTTTACAGAAGAAACAAAAAACCTTCTTGACTTATAGTGTAGATTAATGTAAACATACATTTTTTTTTTAGTCGATCATTTCTGTTGGTCCTTTAATCATGAAATTCTAACAATGGGTAAATGTAAGTTGTTTTTCTAATTATGTAAATACACAAATGGATACACAAGGTTTCGTTCCAACCGTGATAATATACACAAATCAGCTATAACAATAGAACCACCTGCCTAATATTATGTAAATTCCTTTTTGCCACCTAAACAGCTCTGACCTGTTGAGGCCCCACAGGACCTCTGGAGATGTGCTGTGGTATCCGGCACCAAGACTTTAACAGTAGGTCATTTAAGTCCTGTAGGTTGTGAGCTGAAGCCCCATGGATCAGTCTACTTTGTCAAGCACATCCCACACATGCTCAACTGATTCTGGGGAATTTGGAGTCCAAGTCAAAACTTTGAGCTTTTTGTCTTATTCCCCAAACCATTCCTGAACAACTTTTGCATTCCTGAACTATTCGTGGCACTGCCAGGACCCAAGGTTTCACAGCAGATCACGCCCAGAGTGTCACACTGCTTTGACTTGCCTCGTTCCCATGGTGCATCCTGATATATCTCCTCCCCAGCTTAACAACCTGGCTGTCCTCATGATGTAAAACAAAAGGTGATTCATCAGACCAGGCCTCCTTGTGCCACTGGTTGTTCTTTCTTGGACCACATTTTTAGGTACTAACCACTGCAAACCAGTAACATCCCACAACACCTGCTGTTTTGGAGATGATCTGACTAGCTCAGATCCTTACACCGGCTGATCAGTGTATTACACAGTTTACTAGTGAATCAAACACAATTTTTATTAGCTAAATAATCTGGTAATAAAGTTGACGAAAAGTTGTTTCATTAATTTAACGAATTCTATACAAGCTTACAACACTCGTATATACTTGTGCTACAACTAGTAATGGAAACATTTTGAGCATCTGCCATTTGTTAAATTTTCAAAGTGGTGTGAGAGGAAATGTTACATGTGATCACATAGGTAGGCTTAATTTTAACAGCATGCGGGGTTAATTGTAAGATTCAAAGAAGGGTCTTGTAAACTGATGCAAACATGATTTTATTCTATTGTTTTAACCAAAATGAGCTTTGCCAACTATGAAGGCCACTTGTTGAAATGATCGGGGGTTTTTTTCACTGGCGATGCAGTGTGGTGGATGGATTTTGTTTTTAGACGATATTTTCCCAGTATAATTTCTAGCTCCAATGTAGTTTAACTACATGTTTACTCTATAGCTTCCTCAGCAGTGTGTAGGCAGTGTAGAAGGTGTGTAGAAAGATACGTAAATACAGATCTTCAACTTTGGTATGACTGCTGTAGTGTACTGGAATGAATGGTTACTTCATGTCTTCAACAGCAAGTATCAAGACTGTCAAATGCTGTCTGCAGAGATGCTAGCAACAAAAGTTAACTGGAGCCTGCACTTTTCCAAAGTACTGTAATTACTGTAAAGAGCATTTGTGCCTTTGGCACAGCTTATAGTCAGAAACATTTTCACTTGTTATGACACAAACCAAACTTGAGGGCAGTTATCACACTGGACAATATCAAGTTATTATAGTATTTATCCTAATTTCATTACCTCAGTTTAATATTAAATGGCCCACCCAGTGTATTTAGTTTAATATTTTAAAAAGACAATTTTATTTACTTAGTTTTTCATATATCAGTTTCAGTTTTACTTTTTTAAATGATGTAACAGTAAAAGATGAGGCACACTTTCAATAAGAATTCATTTAGAAAGCTAACAACAGTCAAATAATTTATCATATAAAATAAATTACATAAAATGAATACTTGTTATTGTATGTGCATGTTAAAGGTTGCATTGCATTTCTATTGGTGTTACTTCACAAGATGACTCCTAACTGCATGGGAAAGCCTAGTGACAAACTGTCATTTCAAATGTTTCATGAATATCGTCTTCTAAGTGAGAGAGTGAATAAGTGGCTTAGAAGTACAGATGAGGTTCATCTAAACTGGTCCATATAAGGCTCTTCCTCTACTGGTTGTATTGCTTTTGCCCTCTCATACACAGAATTTCTCCACCTAACGGACTGCAGGTTTACCGAAATCATGTCATCGATTCCAGCAGTGTTCAACAGAATAGGCTAATGATAATGAAAACTAATTTTTGTCCCCTTTTCTTTAGTGTGCTTTTTTACTTTTTGTGGTCTCATATAAGTTTAATATTTCTGTTTATTTAGTTCCTTTGACAACTCTTTAGTTGTCTTAAGTCTTGAGATAATATTCTTGTTGCATACATGCTAAAAATTGATTGATAAAAATTGATTTTACATCTCTTAGTATAAAACGTGCAGCAGATTCTGTTCAGATTTCCATTACGTTATGTAACAGCTTTACCATGTAGAGACAGTGTGTTGAAAATAGGAAGAAAATAAAGAAGGTACCACATGTCTAATAGAAAAATAATGATGTGAAATCTTTAGCCCTTGAAATAAATTAACTGAATGGGCTTGCAATAATTCAGAAGGTAACAAAGAGCAGACACTGTTTGTTTTGAGTTGTGGCATGCCACAGATTAATTCCTGTGACAAGGCTGTCTGAGGTGAACTAATCAATAGCTGGCTGAACAGGCTGAATAAAGAGCAGGCAATGGATGAGACTTGTTCCACTCCAATCTGACATGAATGCCAAATTGGTGTCGTCAAGGCAGCCAATGCTTTTCACATAAATGTCTGCTGCAAAAGTTGCAGACAATATATTGTTGCTGTCACATCAAAATCCTTATGTCGATTTCTTTCAAGTCAACTGGACAAATAGGAATGCTGCAAAATCAAATCTTGTTACTTTAAAGTACATTGAACTGAACATTTAACATTATTTTCCATATAAATTTACAGACACAAAAATAGATGTATCACTGTGTAGATAAAAAATCAGAAATGTGTAGTGCTATTTGTTTTGTTTTATGTGTATGTCTGTGTCTGAGGTAATATAAATGTTCCTTTAACTTAACGATGTTCACAGTGTCACTGTGTCGTCCCTGGAAAATAAAGAAATTATATGCCTTTCGGTTAAGAGGAATATTAGTCTGTATAGAGATATTGCCTTGTAAATACTGTCTCACACACTGTCTGACACGGGGCACATATTTTTCTTTGCACAGACACTTTGTATTCACTGTTATCTGCCTCACGTATGTCGAGGCAAGCAGTTTTTGAAATGATTAATGGACTTGATCCTTAACACTTGGCAATGTGCAGAACAAAATGAGACACATTATGTACTATTATGTTTTTCTGAGCATATATTTTCTTGTCCTCTGTCTCCCTCCCGACAGAAACGAGTGCTGTCCGATGCTCTATTTTACAACGGTATTCAGCACGGGTGTGGCAAATGGACGCTGAACAGAGGACCAAGAAAAACAGCTGACAAGTGCAAGTGCTCCATGTTTCCTTCCACATAGATGCGCACACACACACACACACACACACACACACACACACACACACACACACACAGACATGCTCAAGCACACACATGCATGTCCAATGCCTTAATGAAGAAGAAAACCACGTAACTCTGAACTCACTGGAACTCTCAGACCTCCATGTTTGCCAAAACCTAATTTGCTGTTTTTGGTAGACATTACTTCCTGAAACCCACCACGGATACCGGCTGTAGCATTTGTCAGCAAGAGACACTCTTTGTTTTGAGTTTGCTCCTGCATAAAAAAAATCCTGCAACACCACGCTGCACCATTGTAAAAAAGACTGCCCTCTTTCTTGTCTATTTTTCAAAAGCTTTTCAAACAAGATGCAATTATTCTCAATCAGCCAGCTTGCACCACAGTGCTTCCGTAGGGCTTGCCAGGGGGACTTGGAGGACGGAAACATAATGTTGTAATTAACCCACTTAGACTGACAGAACCGGACAGGCCCCGTGTGCTCCTACTCAACCCAGTCAGGGCCTTTATGTTTGAAGCCTGAGTCAAACACTGTAGGAAGCCAGTTTAGAGGTCCACAAAGACTCAGTCATGCTGATTGACACCATCTTCATCACATGTCCTCTGAAGTAGGATTTTCATCCTATTGTTTCTCTTCCTGTCTTTGGTGCTTCTTATTTGAAGGCTCTTTCAATTACCATCACAACTTCCACAAACCAGCTTTCTTCCTTCGACAAAAGGGCAAATAGAATCTTCTCATTTCCCATTCAGGCAGCTGAATCAGTGTATGACGGTGTTAGAGCCTGCGCAGCATTCACAGAGACATAACGCAGATTTCACCTCCTCCTCATGTCTCCATCACTGAGTGTTCTGCAGATATGCTAAATGTCTTCCAAACCAAAATGTTAATGGATGAAAAGGCCATTGACTAGAACATGTCAAGGAAAACTGGGGAAGCTTAAATAACTGTAGAATGGCTCGTGCTATCATGTCTGCTCCACATGCAAATAAAACATAATGATTTAAGTGTAAGGCTGGGCTGACCTTCGACAGCGCATTGCCTCCATGTTATCCTCCTAAGCTTTGCATGAATAAATCTGTATGGAAACTTTGAGCCCAGAGTACATTACATTTGTTTAAGTTGGGAAAACCTTCAGTGACCCTTTTGGGGACTGTTTAGTCTCAGACTCCTTTAGGAAACAGCTCAAATTCTTTTCTTAATCTAAAACCTTTTTTAGTCTCTTTTTATCCTCGGATGATTCCCTTGAACTATACTGACCCACAGTATATGCGTTCATATCAAATGATAAACAGCAATGCTTAAATTTAGTATGGGGCGAATATTTGCTTTTTTAAGTGTTTTTTTTTTTTTACGCCACGTGAAATAGACGTAAAAATTCAGATTTCAACATTAGATAAATGTTTATAGCTGTAGCTTCTATTTCTTTCTTATGCCTGCAAGAGATATAGTGATACACGATATGTCCTGAGAATTTGCTTTAGCCATAAAGTGTTCCTCATGGCTGGCATGATAGAGGAGGTGTGCAGTATTTGTTTGTGCGTGTGAAGTGACGAATGGAAATGACAAGGCCATTTCCTGTGTTTGGATGAGGCCATGTGAGCGTGTGCTGAGGGGAGGGAGTGTCAGGAGGTGCAATGATATTTTCACCTTGGGATATGAGAAGAGGAAATAGATAACAAGTCCTTAAATAAAGGATGAACTTCACATGCCCCTTGCACTACTGTCCAGCATCATTCATTAGAAACAAAAAGATCATGATATCACTGGATAATATTATGTCTTTTAAATAATTCAATTTCAGCAATATGTATGTAATGCACAAACAATATTATATACCAATCAGCCATAACATTATAACTGATCACCTTACTGTACGTTATTTATCTTTAGTACTAATACCTCTGAGTTTGTGTATATGTCATAGTGTATTTTGAAGAGTTTTTGTCTGCAGAATTTTTATTTGAGTTTATTTAGACTTTATATTTTATATTGTTATTGTCTCTGTGTTTTGTGTCTGTGCGGTTGTGACATAAACAGATTCCTCCAGGATCAATAATGTTTTCTGATTCTGATTCTGATATAACCACTGACAGGTGAAGTGAATTGCATTGATTATATCATTGCAATGGCACCCATCAAGATATTAGGCAATGAGTGAACAGTCAGTTCTAAAGTTGTGCTAAAAGCAGGAAATATGTCAAAGCTTCAGGATCAGAGCCATTTTGACTAGAGCCTAATTTTGATAGCTAGACTGGGTCAGAGCATCTCCAATATGGCAGGTGACCTGGCAACAGGGTCAAGGGCGCTCAAAGCTCAGTGATGCATGTGGGGAACGAAGGCTTTCCCATCTGGTCTAATCCCACTGAAGAGCTACTGTAGCACAAATTTCTGAAAAATTAATACTGGCTATGAAAGAAAAGTGTCAGAACACAGCTTGGAGATACATAACCATATACCAGTTAGAGTGCCCATGCTAACCCCTGTACACCACCAAAACACCCACGGTGGGCATGTGAGCATCAGAACTGGACCTTAGTAGAAGATGTAGTAGATGTAGAAGTAGTAGAAAAGTAGAAGATGGCCTGGCCTGAAGAATCTCATTTTCTTTGACATAATGTGGACGTCTGGGTGATGTGTGTCGCTTACCTGGGGAAGAGATGCAGCAGGATGCACTATGGGAAGAAGGCATGACAACAGGCAGTGTGATGCACTGGGCAGAGTTCTGCGGGGAAACCTTGGGTCCTGGCATTTGTGTGGATGTTACTTTGACATGTACCAGCTCCATAAACATTGTTGCAGACAAGGTTATACCTCTTAATGACTATGATATTCCCTAATGGAAGTGGACTCTTTCAGCAAGCATTTCACTTTGTCACACTGCAAAAATTGTTCAGGAATGGTTTGAGGAAAACGAGAAGGTGCTGACTTGGCCTCCAGGTCCCCCTGATCTCAATCAAGCGTTGGTGGAATGTTTTGGACAAAGTAGTCCGAGGGGCCATTGAGACCCCTCCTCACAACTTACAGGACTGAATCTGCTGCTATCATCTTAGTGTTACAGCACACCTTCAGACGTCTTGTGGAGTCCATGCCTTGATGGGCCAGAGCTGTTTGGGCGGTATGAGGGGGACCTACACAAAATTAGGCATGTGGGTTTGAAGTAGTAGCTGATTGATGTAAACTGACTGCAATTGAGGATCAATCTCATCCAAAGAGTTTGGATGAGATTGATACTAGAAACAAAAGTGTCTAAATGGTTCTTGACTTTTTCCTTGACTAGTTCCATTTATTTGGTATAGAATTTTAACATTATGTGAATGAGTGGGGGTTCTTTAACTTAAAAAAATAATATTTATATACATCTAATTTACAAGAATGGTTAACAAAAGGACAGTTCATTAAAAAGTTATTTACGAAGCCAAACGTTCTTTGCTTCAAAGGAACTTTTTGGCTCCTTTATTTTTAAGAATGCACACTTCCACTGTACTTTCCAGAGATACTGGGCTTTGTTTTGGTATGTCTACTGTTTGCTTAGTTCATGACTTGACCACATTTGACTAATGGATTCGTGTGCTATAATAAATACTGTATGCATTGAAGCAACAGATGCGATGGGTGTGTTTTTGGATTTGGCGTTTGGATTTATTTATTGTTGCCCTGTTGACCTCAAAATTGATGTTAGCCGGCGGCAATGGCTCTGCGCAGGCATAAAGCAAACGGATTGGGAGTGGGGCTGCGTCACACACATGCACCCACTGACATCCGCCATTGTTTTCTCTGTGGCTGATATATGAACGGAAATAGTAATGGATAAACAGTGCAATTACCCTGGCATGGTGTCTGCCTTCCCTCTTAATGAATGCCAGCCTCTGTAGTCTGTGCACTATCCATCATACCTCAGTGGCACATACACCCCCACCCTTACCACGCACCAATACATACACACTATGTCAAATACCTCATATTAATGCACAGGACAGACTAAGTAATCCATATTCCACGTGACTGGCTTCTCAGTTCACTCTTTGAACTGCTCTTTTTCTTCTTTCCTCTTAGAAGCTTATTATCTGTGTCTAGAATTCTCATAATAATATAAGATTTTTTTTTGCTTCAGTCTCAGCTTTCTATCATGCATCAGTAACTAACAATATTTTACTAATCACATAACATTTATTTGAAATATTGTCAGTTATTGTTTAGACTGGGGCTGTGTTTCCTTACTGATGTCATTTCTCCTTTCCGTGATAGCATGATGTGTGTATCGGACTAAACTGTCATAAATGGAGAGGTGCATCAGAAGTGTATATATAAAGTGAAATTTCACAGATAAAAATGCTCGCAGAGATTGCTCCCGCTTCCTCCAAGGCTGCTTTGACATACACCATATGCTGTGCATTTACATTTCAAAGTCATTCTCAACATCATGAAAGGTGGCTTGTGTGACATGAGCTGTTTGTGTTATGAGCGCTGTGCCCCATATTACTCACATTTCTCAAAGTGACCGGCTCTCAAGTGATCTCAGCTCACATTTGCCTGCTTTGAAATTCTCCTAAACAGCCTGAGGCATGAGTGATAGGACGTGACTTCAGGAGAAGTGGGTCATGCTAAGGCCATGGGTCTGCTCTCAATTTCAGATGCTTTCATTACCTGGACCTTTGACACAGTCCTATAGGATCACCCCATGTCTCTATTTCATCTGCCACTGTAGATTACCATGAGTTGTACCTCAGTTTGAAATGCACTGGGGAAATAAAGCGCCATGGCGGCACTGTGAGGGTGCTGTATAGGAGACTCTGCTCCGTCTCCCGTATTGCTCCCATCTCATTTCCTGCTGGTGCTTAGATAGGCAGGTGTGATATAGCACACTGCTTATGTCAAAGCTCCGCAGCTGTTTTATTGCACATTCCTGATGTATTTCCATGCAATTGCACTGAGCATTTGATGGTCCGATACTTACATGGGCTTGATGCTCTGACAGAACACTGAAGTGAAGCGATCCCTTTAGAAATGCATTCGCAGGTCATGATGGCAGTTCAGGCAGACATCATCCACATGAGATTATGTCTCAATCTGAATCCAAAGTACACAGACATAAATGATCTACTTCTAATTTCAATTGTTTAACATGGCATTTGTAAATTTAGTAAAGTGTCTGGTTTGTGGAAACGAGGGGTAAATTTAGCTGCGGCAAAGTTTGTGCAGCATTCATGGGAATTGAAAGAGTGCCAAGCTTTATAAATTATGATAATTGAAGAGTTCAGTTATTTACTTAACTGAGAAATTACAGTTAGTTTTCTATATTGCAAATTATGTTCACTCATGCCGTGGAGTTCTGGTCTCCTGCTCCAAGAAGCTTAGCAGAGGATCTTTCAGAAAAAGCATTAACTGATAACTGAAGAAGCA
>JBBIGA010000007.1:12862025-12891466 GCA_037576975.1 Alestes dentex
ATTAGTTTTCTTAGTTCATGTCCCATGAAGCAGCAATGTCTCGCTCTTTCCCCTCTCTTTCTTTCCATCCCTCTTTCTCTCTCTCTATATATAGGTTCATAACTCTCCATTTATTCCGTTCCCTCAAAGTATTTTTACCCTCCACTATTTTAATTACAATTTTGACATTCAGATTCTCCCGAGGCCACATTTCTGAGTCTGCCTGCCCAACTCTAATTGTAAGAATAATTGTAGCTCCAGATAATCTTGGTTTCTGCTTTAACCCTGACTTCTCTTGGTGGATTTCAGATACGGCAATAATTGCTATAAATGCATTTTTTTCCCCTGATGCTGAAACATTGTAACTTTTGGAGTCAGCATCTTTTTTTTTTGTAAACTACTTTTTTCCACTTCAGTTGAAATCAAGATTATTGTTGACCCTCTAAGCAAAGGGCAGAAGGGCTACAGAAACTGGTATGGTGTGCTGCAGTATGAAGTGCACAGCTAAAAATGGGAGAGGTGACTTTTCCCCATTTTGTTTTATATAAATTTTGCTTTTCTGGATGTACTTAGATGACACCTGTGCTTGTGACTTATTACATTATTAGTGTGTAGTGTGTCGGAAAATGTAATGAGTGATTTGGCAGTGTGCAATTACAAAGCTGAATAGGTTTTCAGTGTTCAATCCTTTTAACCACTTTAATTTGTGAATAATTACAGTGACTATTTTATTTTGTTTTGCTGCCACGAGAAGCATCCCACGAGTTTTCTTTGTCTGAATTAGGGACACTTACAGCTGTTGCTGTCTGAGGATTTGGACTATGTAGTGAAACCTCAAAGAGCTGATAGAGTGCTCCAGCTGCAACAGGACTGAAACCTTAGAAAACCCTGTGAACTCTGGATGAACTCCCGCTATTGCCTGAGGTCAGACTGTGGCAAATTCCTGCCTTACAGTCGAGAATCGTCCCATTTAAACTTCCTGTCTGCCATGCTATAATGAAACTGGGCCTAATGGACAAGAAAGGCTCGGTGGAATCTAGTATGCCAGTCACAGCTCACAACATTAGACCCTATCATGCAGCCCACAGCACCTGCAGCACTAAAGGCTGTGTAAGTGAAAGGTCCTCTGATCAATCAGTGAGCTTGCCTTGGAAGTTGACCAGCACCTGGCTGAAGCTGGATGATTATGATATCAGAAAGTTAAGGCAGAAATCAGTCACGGACAAACCCAGGCAGGTCTTAGAAAGAACGCTCAGCCTGTATAAAAACCTATTTAATACATTTTTAAATATGTCTCTAATACTTCACAGAAAAACATCTCTCCTCACAATTAAAACTGACTCAATTACGTTTATGGCATTTAGCAGACTTATTCTTTAGTGGCCACACACTACACTGAAAACGAATAAAAACAGTTCTGTTACTGTGTGTGCTGAAATAATGCAAATAGCAACCAATGCTGCTTGGAGGGGTCTAAGCACTGAATGTGGCAGACACCAATTGTTTTTGCCCAGAATCAGGCACACCAACCATACTGGGCATACCAAGCCATACAGTTTACAGTTATTTTTCCCTCCTGCATCCTTCCTTCTCTCCTTTTTCTCCCTCTTGGTAAAAAAAGGACCATACATACGTAATTCTGGGCACTGCTGATTTTTGGGGTCATAGATTATATTTGAATTAAATACACTATTTTAAGAAACAGCACTTTTCAAACTAGTCCTTGGATAGGAACCACCTGCTCCGACCTAGGTTTACCTTGTAAACTGACATCTCAAAAGGCAGGTCAAAAGACAAATCGACAAAATGTGTTCGATAAAGCATGGTAATTCAAGAAGTAGTCACACCATGAGGGCAATCAAAATAAAATGTCAACAAGTCTAGAGCTTTGATTCACCAAGTCAATCTTTACAATTTGTTGGGTGTAACACCTTATTAAATAGAGAAGCTGGGGAATTGATATGAGGTTGCAGAGAAATGTGATTTGGGCAGAATCTTTCAACCAAAATTGCTGGGCCTAGCTTCAGAATTAGATTCAGATCAGTTGTTTTTATGGGAGGATGCAGGGATGAAAAAATATTAAAGACTAGTGTAGTGTAATTTGTGTTTTATTAGAACATCCATGCTATGCTGGTGGTGTTAGTCCACAAACTATAGGAAAAAGAAAGCACTGGAGGATATGAAGGCTGTACGTTTATGGGAGGAAATGTAAGGCATGAAATCAATAAATAGAAGGAAGACATGGAGGTGTGAGAAGAGGATGAAGAAGATGCTCCACAGCAACTTTGGTTGTATTAACTTGAAGGATGTGAAATAGGTGGAAAAGGATGTGCATCAACTTTCTTTCAGTAAAGCACATACACATAAATGAACACAAGACAGCAGGTTTTTGGAAAGAATTGGCTTTGACAAACCAGCTTAATAACAGGAAACTTTTTAAATTCAACATTTAGGGTAAAATGCAACTGTGGCTTTAATATTTTAAGACTGTTAGTTGTAAATGGTACTCATTAACTGTGTGCTTTGGCTTCAGAAGTATTTTGTTCCAATAGCTCTTTCCAAATGGCCCTCTGGTGATAAATTAGAACACATTCAGCAGTCTGATTCCACTCAGTCGCAAACAAAGGGAAATGCTGATTTGACTGAGAGCCGTTAGATCCGTTTTTTTTTTTTTGTTGCAAAGATCACAAAGGAAGAGATTGCAGCACTTTGTCAAATAGTACTACTGAAACCGTTTAACTATCTGACACAGACAAAAGGAAACACAATATGGTAAAATATAAAATGGTGTTTTGTGAGTGAATTTAACCATCTTGGAATCAGTGAGTTTGAATGTTACTTTTCTTACTTCGGGATTATGGAAATGTAGGAATTCTTGCAGCTGTTTAAATTCATAATTGTGATTTTTTTTTGCAAAATATGACTGATAGCAGTTGATGCAGATCTCACATGTTTAGATCAGGCCTATAATTAAAGATACAGCCCCAAGAGACAAAAGAGCAATGAGCACTATGATCTCTGACTTCTATATTCAGGACTTTTGTTTTTCTTTCTAAAAGGAGCACTGAAGATTCAGCAGTTGATCTCCAATGCTGTTCTTATTAATCTCCTTTCCATGTGCCACTCTGAGTGCCACACTTATGTCCTCAGTGCCTCTTCCTCCGTTGCGGGTTTAATTAAGCAGAAATGATTTAATTACCCAGGGGAACAGAAAGGATGGAATGTGATGTATAAAGCAGAAGGTTGAGGAAAAAATCCATTAAGCGACTCGCAAGCTGTGCTCTCCAGCGATGACTTACCTCAGACCAGAAGAACAGTCTGAAACCTTCAGTTGTCCTCGCTAGTATGAAACAGATTTTCAAAAGAACTTGGCCACAGTTCTATATAGTTTTTTTGAGGGTTCTTGCCTTGTAATTGGTATGTCATTTACCAAAAAAATGGCTTCTTTAAATATCTGTCCACTATAATGTACTTTAGGTACCAAATGTCCTATAATTTCGATCATTACCTTGCATTTCCTGTGAAGATGTATTTACACCCTACTTCCAGCTCTTCTTCTCTCTTCTTCAGTCTTCTCTCAGCCCAGCCATTGTTCAGTAAAGGGAGTTGGGCCTTATAGCTTGTTGAAAATGCTCAGAAATCCAGGCCAAATTCTCTGACTTCCTGCATTTCTTTGTATATATGTCAAATATTGAAGGCATGGTCAAAACTCACAGATTAGTAGATTGATTTAATGTGTGCACTGATTTTTGTGAGGGCACTCCATGCTTTCAGGCTTTGGCTGTAGAATGGATGAATGACTTTAAGGTGCAATGTATAGTGATAGTGGAACTGTATGACTGTATGCAGGAAACTCTAGAGAAATTGCCTGGGTTCTGGGTGCTACTCTTTATATTAGAGGAGCTGAGCCTTCGCTCAAAGGCTGAGTAAAGATAATGGAAGAAGGGATGAATAAGAAGGAACTGATGTTGTGGTATAGTGCTTTTAAAAGTATCATATAGCAGTAAAACAGAAAAGAGCGATGAAAGTATATAGAAAGTCAGGTAGCAGTTTCAGATATGGGATTTCTTTCAAACATAACTGCATTTTGAATGGATAACTGCATAAAAGGAGCCACATTGTACATCTGTTTTGTATTTTATTTTTGTACTCAGATGTCCACTGAAAATGTCTGTTGGTTTAAGTATCATAACATTTTAAATAAAAATGTCCAACCTTTTTACATTCCCTAGAGGTAAATAAGCCGTTTTTGTAACTGTGCTTAAATACTGATGTATGTCATTTCTGATTGAATGCTTCACACTGTTTATAAAGACTAATAGACAGATATATGTTAATACATTGTTCTTCCTGACATCATGCACTGTTTTGCAGCTTAGTTCTTATTATGGACATTTCGAACTGCGGAGTGAAACTGTGTTTTGAAACTAACTTTTTGATTTAAAACAAACTTTTTTCCCATTATATAGGCCATTTAAAACGTTGGGGGCTTTCCCTGGACAGTAGTATCTTATTTTTCTCTTCCAAAACACAAGGCTACATTGTCAAGCCTGATCATAATTGATGACTGATATAATGATCTTATCATTACTTTCAGTTACTGATTGCTGGCATGAGCAGGACATTGAGCATAAACACAATTTAATCTGCAATAAGTGCATCACTGGGAGCGCCAAGTCATCAAAATGGCACATCACATTTCTATGTGTACTGGGCCTTCACAAACAGGACCTGTAGATGTATATTGTGATGAGTGAGACTGCTGAGTGGATGTAAGCTCAGTCATGAGGACAGTAAGTAAGGCACAGTGGGGTGTGTGACAGGAGAGAGCTCCACAGTGGAATCAATACAGTGATTAATGGAGCTAATTTCCCCCTGCAGTTAGAATCATTCCACCAAGCCTCTCTGCTTCTTTATGGGCGTAATCTACCCTGTTGTACTGAATTGTACCTGCATTCAACATATTCAAGCACAAACATTGGAGACAGTGGACTTGACCATGGGGAACAAGGACAACTGAGTGCAAAATTCATTACTGGGTGTTGAGATTTATATTTATGTGCAGTGCAGTGTGAGGGAACAACACTGGCTGGAAAGCTGGAAGGTTCCCAGGCTTGAGTGACTTGTCCATAAGATAAACGCTACAAGAGGAAAAAAAATGGGGAAAACAGATGACATGAAAAAAAAAATGGTACAAACATGTGAACACGACTCAAAGGTTCATGAAAAATACGTCAAAATGTGTTTATTGATCAACAAAATGGATCCTGAAAAGATATAGCACAAAGAAACAGTGATGCTAAGACTATGAAATGGTAAAAAAGCCTTTTTTTTCTTCAATTGTCCCCTCCATTTTCATAACAGTCATGTATGTAAAAGGTAAGATGCACATTAAACCAACCATAGATAATGAACATGAGAATGAACATGAGAATGAACATGAAGAACAAAACAGATGAGTTGAAAAACAAGGGTTGGTTTGGAAAAATTAATCTGGAAATGGATGATATTTTTGACATAGAACAACTGGTATCTTCAGTAAGGTGGAGTCTGATCATTTCTGCCTCCATAAACAGGAGTCAGTGCCCTGCTCAGAGCTTGTTCAAGATAAACGTCCCCTTAAAACTTGAGTAAAAATATTTGCTAACTGCGAGCCATTAGACGTCGGAGCAATACACAGTGAGGATTAGTGCTAAATGAGAGCGCATTATTCCTGCTCAGGCCATCACTCAAGTGTAAATCCATACTGGATTAAAGACAAAAACAGCACCATAGGATTACTTTGCCAGTGTAGGTGAAATTAGCACCAATTCTTCTCTCCTCTCACAAACCAGAAATAAGCCCGGCTTGCCTCTAAAAGCATATTAACCCTGCTGGTCACATGAGAGGGAAAAACAGTAATATGTTAAAAGGTCTAAGACTGAGACCTTCTTAGCCCCCAAATAGAAAAACCATTAGTTCATTTACCGTCTATTACCACAGCCACTGTAGCCAGGACAAATATAGACTGAAATCAGTGCCACTGTAAAAGCACACAGAAGTACTTATTTTTAGGAATTAAACTGAAATATCCTCTGTATGTCTGTCTCTGTTTACATTTGTAACGCTCCGATTCTTATCAAATTTTTATATATAACTGCATGACACAATTAAGACGCTGAACTTTTGGTCCTGGCATTTCCCACATAAATATGATGGCAGTTTTCTCCGAAACTGATGTAGATTTTTTTGCCTACTGAGATTCTGGGAAATACTGAGCTGTACTCATGCATATGCATGCACACACACACAGAGAAAGAGTGAGCGGGAAAGGGAGAGAGAAAATAGAAAGAACCAACCAAATAATCTGAGCAAGAACCAAAAAACAAAGTAAGTCTTAAGAAAGACATTTTGCTCTGTTAAAAAAAGCGTTTAAATGTTATGCAGAAAGCATAAAGACGTGTATTTCATACTAATCAGTTTATTATTTCTGTCAGGACTGATCCATCGTCCCATTCGGAGTCTTACATGTAGCTGGAGATGTTTAATTTGTAAAAATAAAAATAAAAATAACAGACACACATTAAAACAATGCTTGCCAAACAGCTATGACATATGTTCATCGGTTTCTGACAACTAGAATGAATAATAATAATAATAAAAAAATCAAAATACCTTTTGTGATCAGTATTGGCCAGGAAAAGAATGCTTAACGATAGCTCAGCTCACTTGAGTACCATTTGTACCTTGAGGTTAAGATCTTTTTTTTTTTCTGTTTTGTACCAGAAAAAAGAAAACATAAAAAAATAATGCAAGCAAGGTACTGTATGTTCAAGAGTTTGAAAATCAAGTCCTTCTAATGCAATAGGCTGAGCCCCCAGTTCAAGTTGCATGCCGCAAGGTGTATTTAAGAGTTCTGTTTCCATCTAGACATTTTTTTCAAAACCTATCTTGACAACTTTTTTTCTCTTTTTTTTTCATTTCTTCGCCCCCCGCTGTCGGTTAGAGGACACGAACGCGGACATGAATGCTCGTACGTCCTTGTACACAAGCACTGTCCTGAGATTTTGCTCTCATGGGTCCTGGTTTAAAGCCCCTATGCAGCGTGTGCCAAGGCTCTGGGAATTTTAAAACCTCCCTCCCCCCTAAAACAAGGCAGTTCAGAAGAGATGACACACCGTGCTGACAGCGAGCCAGCAGAGTTCCTTTCGGACAGGAGCACCAAAGCTCCTAGCTGGGTTGCAGGGCAGGTAAACATGAACGAATAAGTGAGTGATGTTCTAAAGCACTAAAGCACTTCCTTTGACGTCGCATTTCTACTGATAGCCTGCTAAAACGCATTCAGTGACCGCAGTAACACATTAGCTCATGTAGTGGCTTCAACGTTTTCTCTCTGCTCCCACTGATACATTTCACTTTAAGTGCAGACTAACCGCTCACCCATGCTCCAGTAGCTTGGCAGACCTGTGCAGAGGCCTCTAGCCAACTAGGTTAACCATGACCTGTCAATCACAGGTAGGACAAAAGGAGCAAAGCAACAGGTGCCACCCACTGGCTTGCCAACAAACAAACAAAGCTGAAAAAAAATAAATAAATACAAGAAGCGCAAACAAGATGAACACAATCTATAATTAAGGCTGTTAAAAATATTGCGGAATATTTTGGCCCCTGTGTCTGAGACAGACTGCCACAACAGTCAAGAGTTCCCCACTTCTTATCACTACAGAGGATTAAGAGCAGGGAGGAAAAAAAAGAAAAGAAAGTGATAACAAAAAAAAAATATTATTATATATAAAACAAAAAAAATCCTCTTTGGAGAGAAAGAAGTCTTTATTTGGTCTGGGCTGTCTTTTTCAGGACTGCTTAAAGGGAACTGTAAATACCTCGGTTCAAAGAAATAAGTTATGGATCGAAAGTCAAACGAAAAAGGCAAAAAAATAAAGAAACGGTAAACTTTTAAGATGTTAACATGTTGAATTCCAGCAACTTTTAGATGGGCTAGTTTCTTTTATTCTCTCGTTTGAGCGTGCAGCTGGGAGTAAAACCTAAAGATATAGCAATCAGCTTTTTTCCACTTAGAACAGTTAAGACCTGATTTGACGCAGTGCACCATGGGAGGTGTCTGGTCAGGAACCCTCCCTAGTCTTAGAGTGGGCGCACTGAGCCAATGGAAGAGGGGCTGGGAGTAAGAAATAATGCACCCTTCCTCTCCTGGAGGGGGAGATCTAGGCAAAGGCCCTCTCTGCTCCCCACAGAGCCGGAGTGAGACAGAGTGAGGTCAGGGCCGCAAGTCCGCAGGTTTTAAGGTGGGCTGTACCACCGCGGCATCTGCCGGGGGGGTTGGGAGTAAAAGGGGCAGGGCTCTGACTCACACCCACTCCTGCATGGAGCGTTTGCAGTACAGTATGTGGCGTGGCGTGCCCTTCCTCTTGAACTGAAAAACAGTGTAGACCAGCACCAGCAGACACAGTGCCAGGATGCAGGGGATGACGATGGCGATGGCTTTGACCGTGCTGGCCTCGTTGTCCAGCTTGATGACAATGTCCACGTCCTCGGTGGGGAGGCGGTCAGGGTCAATGGGCATCAGGTCGCAGCCCATGAAGTCCTTCAGGATGGAGCGAGGGTATCCCGGCTCCACCCGCAGTCTCTGGTTGTTGAACTTCCAGTATTCTTTATCTTTGTAGAAGTATGTGAAACCTGCAAAACAGGCAGACACGCTATGTTTAGACCATGCCATCTCCAAATGCATTCTTGGTGAATTATTTAGTAAGCACAGCAATTTAGCTTGAGACATATTTGCAAACAGTGCGACAAACAATTTTGGTTTCTGCTCTGCTGTCTGGATAGCTTTACCCCACTGGCCTACATTCCCTGCACTGTTGACTGTGGAGAAACGAGAGCACTTCTCCAGCTCCCTGGTGGATAAATCAAATGTAAACTGGTGACATCCTCAGCAGGACAATCTGGCTGAATTCTTCCTTTCTTTCCGTCTGCATTATTCATGCATGTTTTCCAAGGAAAGCGAAGGAGCACAGAAGAAGGCACTCGTTGAACTGAGAAGCCGGAAACGCAGGAGTCCTTCACTTTGAGGTGGCACTGGAGTGTGTGAGGGGGTTCTAAATCACTGGAGCAGTGGAGTAGTTTATGGTGAGAGAAAGTCCAGAAAGATTCATCCTGGGAAAGTGTGCTTTGGCTCTCAGCTCAACCATGAATGAGATTCAGGTGCAGAGCAAGTAACGGTGGAGGAGTCTGTGTCTGTGCTACAGAACACAGCAGGCACTGCATTTACTCTAAAATGACACTCAGGGTCTGGACGACAACAGAGTTATGATGATGTGTTATGAATTTAAAAACTCATTTAGTTTCCTGAAATAGCTTTAAAAAAATGAAACCAGTTTAAAAATAATCATTTTACAATCAGAAAAAAAATAGCATTTATTACAAGTAAACCTGGAAGTTAATAAATTCTTCATCAGCTTCAAAATTAGATTCACAGTGTTTATTAAAGCCCCTGGCAAACAGATAATCTCCAGACAGTGTTTTAGCTTTGCAGCAAATAAACAAATACAGATAGGACACAAAACAACTTGTATTTACATTCTAAACATTCACCCGAACATTCTTACTTAAAGAAACACACCTCAAACAAATTATTTTAATTAATGTCATATTTTTTCCAGATCAAGTAGAGGATGGGAAGGAAAAAAACTATGAAATCCACTACAGTATGCAAGTGTTGTACATGTAAGATTATTGCATTTTGCTAATGAGGCCAAGTACACACATGTTTCTGACTTAAGGAGTAGTCATGAGTCTACTGCAACTTTTACTGTTTTCAAGCAACTTGATATGCTTTAAAATCACAGTGATGATAATGATGTTGCCCAAATTTGATTTGTCCTGAATATATCAAAATATTCTGTATATCTCACAGCTGCTTGTGTGAAAAACCACACTCCTGAACTCCCACATCACTGGTATGGCTGATGAGAACAGCTCATATCACTATTATTCCTTTATCGGGTAGCAATAATAGTGAATAATTAGGGTCAATTTTCTGTGCATCGAGGCATCCGGGTGATGTGCAGGCACGGTGGCCGAATGAAAGCCGGCGATTGCTTTCAGAGTGTGGATAGGCATTTGAATTCCCTGGAATATTGATCCACCCTTCATGCTTTGACGAGTGCCAGAGCCCATGTGTGGATCTGGCAATAAGAGATGAGGAGATGCCAAAATGAATGAAATCCCTTAGCCAATGAAATGGGCACCATGTTTTCCTATGAGGAGAGGTCTAAAAGCTGACTGACAAGTTGGACAGCATGAAACTAGGAGATTGTGGTGAAGGCTCTTCACCGTGCTCAGCACCATGTAAAAGCTAAGCAGAAACTATTGAATCCTTTTGGAGACACTGTATGGAAATATGTGCAGCAGTAAATAGATAACGGAACAGATTGTACCATTGGCTTTGTCCACAAAGGCACCCTGAGGAGAAGGTGGTACACCCTTCCACACTGTGATGGACTTTGGGTAGCCAGGATCCATGGTCCGCATATCCTCATTGTACCTCCAGTACCTGCATGGACACAAATAATGCACACAAACTCAGCACAACTGACTGTATATTCATTCTGAACCCTTTACACAAATAATGTCACTGTCATATCAAAACGTAGCATTTTCTAATTTTATTTTGAACACAATTTAAAATGTTAGCCGCAGTTCATGATGAACTGTGCAACAGAAATGGTACAAAATTATCTGGATTAAAATAATAAGTTTTTCTTGAACACAGCATTCTCATTCAATGTGATTTACAGAAATAAGCATAAAAGCAGTGTAGAAAAGTAAAAAAAAACTAATAGTAAGCAATAAAATTAAAAGTTGGGACAGGTCTGATCACCACTGGACGCTGGTTCCAGCAGTGGGCAGCATTAAAACTCAACGCCATTTCACCCAAATTCGTTTCAGATCTGGGCACCATAAGCTGACCAGCTCCTGGAAATCTAAGAGACCTTTTAGATCCCCATCCATGATTACACCAAGTATTTCGGCCGGTGTCTTTACTGACACGGGTTCTGGATAAGCACTGTGTTGCAACCTTGCTTCTCTGTTCCCGAACAGAACTATTTAGATCTTGTTCACCAATTAATCTATACAACTGAGATCATTTGGTGAAAGACCTAGATATGCTTGAGTGTCGTCAACATGGCTAGGATACACCTTGTACGCCTGAAAAATTTGGCCCAAGAGTGGATCCTTGTGGGGCTCCATATGGCATGGTGGTTTACTCTGATTTAAAGTGTCGTTAGAGATTAAATAACCCCTGCTTTCTAAGCATGTCCTAAACTACCTGAAAACCATTCCTGAGAGCCCAGTCCAGTTTTCTAATTTGTCTAGCAGTATTTTATGACTGTTATCTAGCAGCACCTAAATGGTTATTTTATTCTGTATTTGACTAATGTCCTAAATTCACAACACAAGAGTCGTTAATGTTCCTATTAATGATGTTAGAGAAATGAGACTGTCTGGCTTTGTTTAACATGGAGTTTAATACAGAGACTCTCTTTGAAAATGTTATAATCAGTCTGAGGCTCTGTTTTTCTCAGTTTACGCTCAGCCTTTCTGCATGATATCTTCTGATTCGCAACCGCTGTGGGGTTTCACTTGAAATAATTTTTGGCTGCACATGCAATAGCATTAAAGACTGAGAAGTTTAGAATAAACTGAAGACAGCCATTCACAGACAAGGCTTCCACAAACAGAGCACCGGTATTCTCATTAATGTACCTCTCCATGAGCAGTTTAGATCTATTGTAAAAGGTAAAAGATGAACAAATGACAAAATACGGAAAAAGTAAACCAATATACTACAAAAAACAATATAAAAAAGGACCATAAATAAATTGTTGCAAATATCTTACAAAAACACAATGTAAACATAAGCACATACAGACCTGTCCCCTTTGAAGAAGTAGGTCTTGGCTACATCCTCCCACCAGACGGCGGTCTCAATACTTTGTGCTGGCATGCCGTTGCCAAACATGGAAATGTCCTTTGGGTAGCCAGGCTGGAGCATGGTGTCCTTGAACACCCAGAACTGCTTCCCTGCAGAAGTCAAAGGCACAACCTCAGGGGAGCATTCATCCAACTGCTAGCACTGTATGCAATCTTGCAAGCAAATTTGCTTGGCAAAATGAGTGCGTGCAATTCAGCACAACTTACTGCATTCATATCCCATTAAACATTTGCTATCAATTGTGTGCTGCTTCTTTTGATTTACAGTTAAACAATTCCCTGAGCTGTTCCTCTCTCGCACCCATACATTGCTTTCAAATCATTGTTCACTATAATGGCATATTTTGTTATGCCATTAAAGGAAATCCATGATTTTCTTTTATGGTCAGGGGGAGCAGCGAAGCATAACTTCCCTCAAACTGCTGACATCTTGTCCAGGAACTGTCATTTTGATATGAAATCTCTTATATTTACATTATTTTGTGATAAACGTTTCAACAGAACAAACATTCAATTTCACACCTCACACTGCCCTGTTTGCTTTTAATTATGCCAAAAGGGGCACCACCCAACTAGTCTGACAGAGCCCTCTGGTTCTAACCCATTAAAATGTTCACTTTTAAATGTCAGGGTATATGAAAGGCTTGCTGGAGAGGCGGTCCCTCAGCAGACACTTTTATTATTGTAAAAGAGTGAAAGTTACTGACTAAAAATTCTTTAGAAATCAGAATGGGTTTTCCCCCTCTCACCGGTAAGTTACATGCGACATTGGTGACCTTCGGGTGTGAGGAAGCGGCAGTGCTGCTGAATGAGTGGAGATTATTTTGTGAGGGCTGCAAATCGGTTGGAGGAGTGGGCAGAGGGCAGAGGAGGATGGGGTCTACCCCCATTTCCCCAGAGACAGGAAATGCCTGTCATTTCACCTGGGTCTTTCTCATGCCCCTCTTGGCAGGGTCAGGTCTGCTTTGCCAAGAAACCCTGGCAGCCAGACAGAGGCCAGACAGGTCAGTGGGGCTGGGGGCCTCTGAAGCAGTGTGTGTGTGTGTTTGTGTGTGTATGTCTATGTCAATACAGTATTCAAGAAACAATAGGTCACAACTGTACTTTGCGAATTATACTTTGTGTCAAGAATCATGTGTTGTTTTAAATCCAGTGTGTTTTATCCCTTACTCAGAATCCTTTAAAAAGTCTCACACTGTGAGCTTCTAATCTCTTGCTAGCTACAAACCCCTAACAATGAATTTCACAATAAATTCAATGCTCTTAATACAATCTGGGCAACGTGCCTACATCAACCTCTTTCCTCCACTTCCACATGGACCACACATACAGCAATGTACACACAGTGTGCACAAACAGAACCAAATTGGTGTATACACACACATTTGTTGGGACAGGTCAGCATTAGGGTCAGGTGTAGAATTCGGGTCATTTGTGTCAAATGCAAATGTTTGGGAGTTTCTGGTCAAATTACATTTTTTTTCCAAAGTAAAAACACACATTGCTTTTAGAGTACACTTCTTTTGGTTGGCGTAGTGTAGTGGCGTAGTGTCCTTTGGCTTCAAGCAACAAACTAGGGTGGTTCCATGTCATGCATCTCTGGATAGGAGCATCAATAAAATTAGTAAATCAGTAAAATTTGCAAATGTATATTTACTGACTATGCTTTTCCTGAAGTGTATCTAAGAGGCCTAGTGTATCTATGAGGCATACACAGATTAGACATAACATTAAAACCTACTCATAATGTAGAGAACCACCTCCTGCCACCAAAACAGCTCTGAACACATGAAATCTACAAGAAATCTACAAGAGGTTGTGTATCTGGCACCAAGACACAGATCCTTTAAGTCCTTTAAATTTTGAGGAGGGACCTCCATGGAAAGTTTGTCCAGCATATCCAACAAATGCTCGATCATACATAGACTGAGACTTAACACTTTGTACTGATTCATCAGACCAGGACACCTTCTTCCATTGTTCCATGATCTAGTTCTAATATGATCTAGTTCTAATATGGTCAAAGAAGGAACCTTTCTAATATGGTCTTATACCAAAGAAGGAACCCTTCTTTGGTATAAGACCAAATGGGCTAGCCTTCGCTCCTCACACACAGCAATGAGCCTTGGGCACCCATGACCCTGCTGCTTCCTTACAAAACCAATTCACACAAGTGTATGATTGAAACTGTTTTCATATTTGAAAAATGTATGAATGAGCATGCAAATGACTCCCCAAAAACTACGGAGGAGGAAAAAAGCTTCAGTGCCGATGCTTGTTATTAAGAAATTATTCTGACTGCACTGCTGAATAAAGCCGAGTATTTGGTGTTGAGGTGACAGAGGAGAGAAGAGTCTGCCTCTAACTTTTAGGAGATCATTTATGCTCATCTAGAAGCTGAGATCAAAACGACACAGCTACGCATGCAGTGTAGGAGCTGTGCATATTTGTGCATTCAAATGAAGGGCTCATTATTTGTCAGTTTGGGCGTTTGGGCATGTGCGTATTCGTGTGTAAGTGTGTGTGTACAACGCAGCTGTAAAAACACACAGTGAGTGGATGACAGGATGCCTGAGACTCCTGCTCTCGAGATGAAAGGAGCTCATTAAGAGAAACTCATCAGCAGTAATGGCAAATCGCAAACCAAATGAGATCGTTCTGCCTGGCTCTACTCCTCCACCCCTCACTCCCCAGACACATCCCCCACTGATACTGGAGCTGCTTCCAGCTTGCCACTGGCAGGGGACTGCGATAAATTGGAGTATGTGGGCAGAAAATAAATAAATAAAAATATCACGATGGAAGACAGAAAAAACCAAAGGATTCTCTGAGCTCTTAGAACACTAGGGACTATTAGTCTGCTTTTCGAGGAACTGAACTGTGCAGTAAAAAAAAAAAAAAGTGTGTGTGTGTGTGTGTTTGGGTGTGCATTATTTGTAATCATTATCTCAACAGACCCTGTTTCCTAGTGCCTTAGTTTGTCTTTCGTCCTTCTCCATCACTTTTTTCTTCTGTCTCTCTGTGCTTCTTTTCACTCTGTCTTGGCCTCTCTCTCTCTATTTCTCTCTGGACCACATGAATAACGCAAGAGCACTATATATTCATGTCTGATAGTCTCTACAGCAGATGAATAATGTAAGGTGTTTATCTACTGTTTCGTTTTGCGACTACCAGACGAATGGATTCATCCGCTTAATGTTTTTAAAGCACAGATCAAGGACGAGTGCACAGTAAACGCTCTGATTTGAAGGCCTGCACACTCTGTGGGAAAAACAGGAAACGAGTAGTTTGAGTCCAGGTGGGTTTGGGCAGGTAGGTTCAAAAAGCTCCTGAAAAAGGACATGTGATGCAGTGCACAAAACTGGAGAAGGGAAGCAGGGAAGCCAATAATAAACTTGTCACATGTTTTATTCACTATGGTAGAGGAATAATGTAAGGCGTTTTATTTAATGTTTCCTTTCGCAAGTACACAATGAGTGGATTCACCTGCTTAATGTTTTTAAAGCTGAGAGGCAAGCACACGGTAAACAAAGATTAAAGACATGCACACTCTGCAGGGGAAATAAGACAGTAAAAGATATGTGGAGTATTTTTGTGCCATGAAATCGTGTACACACACACAAACACACAGGCACGCATGCACACACGCACCCCAAATGAGAGCTTCTACCGTCACAGATTTAGAGCCAAATTGCTTCAGTTACAGTCATTCATACACTGTTATAGATAAGCCCCTTTGCTTTAATTCTGCTCCTGCGAGGCACTGCAGTTTCGGCAGCACTTGTTTCAGTGGAAATAAGGTTACAGTTCATCATAATGCTTCTGTCTTCCAACCACTGTTAGGCAGATTACTGTTTTTAACCTGCACGTCAACACGATACTCCTTTAAACTTGTCTGAGCAGTGGCTGTTCTCACCTTTAAAGAAGACAAACTTGCCCTCGCTGTTCTCATAGACGGCATCTATCTTGGGCGGCAGACCCCTCCAGAACACGTTGATGAGCATTGGATATCCTGGCATCACTGCATTGTCCCTCACCCTCCAAAACCAATGATCCTATTAGAGAAAGAGCAAACAGAATGTAAAATGAAGCAGGGCCTCATATAAGGTGGCATTTTCCAGGAAAGAAATGTGCTTAAGTTGTAATGGACTGAATATCACATGAGTGATTTTGATGGATTATTGTGATGTTTGCCAAAAAGTGGATGACAACTTTTTTCTTCAAAATCATTGACGTTCAAAGCCATCGTTGTTACTTACTTCGTTACTAGCAGCAAAAATCTTGCTACTGCGACACACTAGATGGCAATGTGTTCTTTTCACTTGCTAGATCAGGTGGGAGGAAAGTCTAGCCATTCACATGCCACAGTATATGCTGTATATGAAGCCAGAATAAGTTTGTTTTCTCCAGTATTCAAAATGCTATTCAGACTTCAAACTGAGCAATCGAAAATATAGATAATAAACTGATATTTATCGATGTTAAATGATATTTAACAATACTGTAACAAGATTTCTGGCCATACCCCCCAGCCCTACACTCTAACCCAAATTCACCCCACATATTACAGCAGAGGCAGACAAAGTGTCAGGGGAAACATGTCCTGTGTTCCTGGCATTCATTAAACAAACGCTGCAGAACTACACCTCCCAAGAGGCTGTGCAGCTCCATGCTCCTCTGTGAGGCCCCAAACCGTCTCATTAATACTCCGGACTGCCATGTACAGCCAGGGCGTTGTAAACTTTCCCAGTGGCTGCTGGGTTCCCTCCCCCCAGAGTTTCATTCTGTCTGACCTCATTAGAGTGGAGCTGCTGTCCCTCAGATGAGTGTGCAGCGCACGTGATGTTTAATAGCTCTTCCATCACATGTGAATGAGAGGAAGACGCCAAATACACATCATTGCACATGAAGTGAAAGTGGATGAAATATGATGGGCTGTCTTCAAAATAGAGGGGGTATCCACGTCCACCTGTTTATGGCAGATTATCGAAAGTGACAGTTTCGAGACTCTACTGTTAATACTCATTGGTATGCTGTGTCCAACAAGTTGGTCTCTTAGCAACCAGTGCCGAGTCGTTGCCAAATACAAAGTATATGGTGTCACGCTGTATAGTTTACATTACATTAAATGTTAATGGTGTTGAATGAGGCCTGGGTTGGCACTATGACTGAACTGCGGGTCAGTTTCACAGCTGTGAAGTTTGCAGGTAATTGACAAGGGGCTATCAGGTTGTAGCTTAGCAATAGTGCAAATTGTTCTCTCTGCCACAGAACACTTATACTCAATTTCATTTGAAATTTACTGAACAGTTTGCCTGAAAGGCTTCAAAGAGGCAGTCCAGTGTGTTTCATTAACTCTGCTGAATTTATGTATATGAGGAAAAAATTCTTGAACAGCAGTAACTGCTACATTATCAGTAAAGCGAAATCAGTAAAGCCACCGCTTGAATGCTTTGGTCTTAATGATTTTGCTGATGGTTTACCACTTAATTCTATCAAAGTGACAATACAAAAACACTCACATGAACATGTACACTGGGACACATTTTGATTTCAGTCTACAGGAGTGAAAGCTGAAAAAGTTAGCTTAAGGTGTGGTTTGATGTATCTGATTTGAGGCAAAACTCAAAGGAAGGGTACAGAGCTGGTAAAGTCATTATAACAAACACAGCACCCATCAATTAGAATGACCATAAGACTCACAAAAGAGCCAAGGCCCAGAGGTCCAGTGCATACTGCAGTAAAGTTTGCTCAGAGTGCAAGAATAGAGAGAGAGAGACAAAGAAAAAAAGAAAGAGAGAGAGAGCGGGGGTAGAAAGAGTAAGAGAGAGGGATAAAAGAAAAGGAGGGATAGAAAGTGAGTGAGAGAATGACAGAAAGTGACAGATGGGGCAACAAAAGGAAGAAAAGAGAAAGAAAAAGAAAGGAACAGAGAGAGTTAAAGAGAAAGAGTGAGTGAGAAAGAGCACTTCAGTGTAGTAGCAGTAACCCCACTCTCATCGGTACACTCCTTGAACTAAGTTAACTATTCTGCTCGCAAGCACGTAAACAAAACTCTCGGCGAGTTGTGTCCTCTGGAGCAGCTGTGTGAGCATGAGACCCCCCCCCCCCACGACCCCCACAAGCACTGATTGAGTTCAATTGTTCAGCATCTTCTCTCGTCTGACATGGCACTGTAATTCAAAACAGATCAAACTGTGAAATCAGAGCCATTTTATTCCCCTCTCTGTAAAGACAAAATGCAATGCCTCCCGCCCCTGCTTGCGAGCACCGAGCCAGACCGTGATGAGGACAAACTCAACTAGCACTCAGTAATCAGGCACTGACTGCAACACTAACCTTTTCACAGAGAAAAAATGGCCTTTTCTGGAGACGCAACACATTACAAAACATTTCATTATGTCTTTGTTTAGAGTTCTGTGGCTGAACTTCCTCAACCTGCACCTCTGAAACGTGGCCTGTAGTCTCTGTGTCGAGGAGATCCAGACTGTTTGCTGAGAGAGATGTGATGAAAAGCTACAATGGATACTATGAGTGCTTCTCAAAGACAGATGTAACCGAGATGGAAAGCGAGAGGCATTGACTGTTCATCAAGAGTCTGTGGACACCCTGCTTTTCAAAATGCTTTGAAATAAATGGCCAACAGAGCTTGCAGGAATTTACCATGTTAATCAGAGAAGTGTTTCAATTTTCACATTTTATTTTTGCCAAAACTGATGAAACAATTACCAAAAGCAGCACATTTTTTATAATGCCATTTTATCTCCTTGTGATAGGATGCTGTGGTCAAACATTTCAGGTATTTTAACAACTTTTAGGGTCAAAGATGTTTTTAAAAAATATGTAAAATAATTTGGGGAAGTAAAGTCAATTTGTAGCCAAACCTGCCTTGACATACCTTGGCGAACATGAAACTGTTTAATGTTCATGAACAGCTTTCAGGTTTCCAGGTATTTTTTCTTCTTGAACTGAAAGGTGACAATGAATCAGTCATGAATAAGTCAAAAGAAGGTCAGGTGCGCACAAACTTTTTCTTGGCACCGCACAGTGCATATAGATGGCAGCTGACAGAAAGAGCCTGAGGCAGAACTGAGAGTTTGCTTCAGCTTCATGTATTCCTGTTCATAATGGCATGTCGCTCATAAAACAAGATGACCCCTGACCTTCACTGTCAAGCGCGCGGCACACTGCTTCGTCCTGACTGCAGATTAATGTTCGGGCAGCAGAAGCACAGGGAAGCACTGAGTCTAAATCTGAGGCAGAGTCTGGGCTAATCTGGGCCTGCGGTCAGCCACGGCCAAGCTGAGGAGTGAGGCTGGAGACGTGAGGATGAGGAGGGGAGATGAAATGAGCCAAGCAATGTGTGGCGCTGGCCAGGTGGAGGAGATCCCTGTGGGGAGATAAGCCTCGTTTTCCAGCTTCTCTATTTCACAGTCTAAAGAGCAGGTGGACTGCGCACAAGAAGATCCATCGGCTTCTCAGAACAGGCCTGCATCAAATACAAGACTGCCCACACAGTGACACACACACACACACACACACTTACTTCTGCACTTTAAACATAAACTTGCAAGGACACTCCAAGACTAAGCACAAGGAAACCGCTGACTTCTCGAGAGGAAAAGTAGTAGACTTTCTGGCAGAACGGATGTTCACTTGTTAGATGATGGTTCATTTTGAAGGAATAATATTTTACCTTGCTTACCTAAACTGCAGTATATGAGTCTAACCCAATATTTGTTTACAAGGCTAAAAATAGTATCTACCCCAATAAACAGCACGCTTAAATTAAAATGAACCACATCAAGTTTGTCAAAAGAACTACTAAAGTATAACTTTTTTTTGTATACCTATTTACAAAAATAGTGATAAAATGAAAATGCTTAAAAAGGGTTTGCAATGTACGCTTCATCTTGAAGCGAAATTATTTTGAAGACATACATTTTTCAGAAATTGATGCCAGCAACACATTGAAACAGGGACAAACTAGGAATAATAACTATATGACAAGCTGAAATAACAAGGTGATATGACACAGATCATTAAACAGGTGAGGCATTGTGTTATAGTATGTAAGGAGGCACCAAGAAAGGTCTTTCAAGAGCAAGAATGCTTCGAGGATGGCCATTTTGCCAACAGAATAATCCAGGACTTCAGATGAATTTTGTCCATTTCACTGGCGCATGCTAAAAAGATTTAAGGAATTCAGTAATATCTTGATGCATAGAAGGCAAGGCCAATAACCACTTCTAAACGTGCATGATCTCCGATCCCTCAGACGTGACCATCTTAAAAACCACCAAGCGTCTGTAATGGATATCATGACATTGGCTCGGGAAGACTGAAGAGCTGCATAATGGAAGAATGGGGGAAATTCCACTGGTGAAAAACCAGCTGGTGTCTTCAGTGCACAGATGCATAATAAAAGAGTTTTTAAAAGAAATGGAAATGTTACACAGTGGTCACCAGATTTGAACTGAACGGACAAAATTACTAAAAATAAGGTAAGCCATCAGAAAATGTGTTGTAGTGTTTTCAGTATTGTACAGGGTCTATTGAAAATCACTCCTTTGTGTTTTAACAGCATTTTTACAATCTTTATTTGGGGTAAGGAAAAACTGTGAATGTTACTGCTGAATTATACCTCTACATATTTTTTTAAGCATGCTAATTTAGGACTAATTGGACTAACATGTAGTTAAAATGAAGCACGTAAATCAGCTGCCACTGATTTTCTGCAGGCCAGCTGGAGGAAAACAGCCCTGCCATGCTCCACTCGAAAGCTGTCTACCACGTTCAGGAAGGAAACAGCTTTCTATGGCCATCTGAATCAGGCACTGAGGAGATGCTGTCTTCATGCCCTAAAGCAAGGGACTTGTGTGTGGGTATGTGTTCATGAAGGAGCAATGGTAATCATGTAAGCTAGATGAATGCTGCTCCTCTCTGAAGCCTGCAGGATCTCTACCTCTTGGCTGGAGATCATGAGGCCCATACGCCTGCAGCTTGCTGGCCTGCTTCACTGCTCTTTTGGTGGTCCCTGTATGAAACTCACAGCACCTCTGAGCTACCCAAACTCGAACACACTGATACTACAGCTTTGTGACCACAGCATCAGGTATACAGCAGCCAGACATAGAACTCAGCTCTTAAATGTATGGGTGTTTTGCCAGCCACCACAGACATTCAGTTGGTTTTGACCCAGAACATCTAACACAAACTGACTTACTAATGTTACATTGTTAAACATTTTATGAACAATATTATTATTATAGAATATATTTCTTGTCATTGCAATACACTGGAATGTGCAGTGCAACAAGATAAGATTTGCAACTCTGTAGATGCTTATCTCTTTTAAACATGCATATAACATATACTAAACAAATGACAAATAAAGTGTGATATCAATCACTGTTTTAGGAAATAAAAAATTGATAGATTAATATATAAATAACAACTAACAGTACAGGTATCAATCAGCATGTGTTAGTTATATGTGTAATGGATAACTTATTTAAATATCTATTACACATGATAACACAATTATATTCATTTTTGCTGTAATGAAAATGTCTTATGTCCCTTTGGGACACAAGTTCAGTACCAGAACATCTCGTTCAATGGTTTTTGGTACCTGCTTGAAATTGGGACCAACATTGTGGGTGTTCTTTTTGTCTTTGGAAACACAGCAGCTGAAGCTAATGGCAATTTAGCAAATTTTAGGTGAAGATAATGTCACCAGACACAGTCATTTATTTATTCAGTCATTTACCGGACGCTTTTATCCAAAGCGACTTCTGTTCCCTAACTACAGGGGGCAGTCTCCCTAGAGCAACTTGGGGTTAAGGGTCTTGCTCAGGTGGTATTCTGAAGGTAGGATTCGAACCCATGACCACTTGGTCCAGAGGCAAGTATCCTACCCTCTGGTAATCGTACCAGACCATAAACTGAAATCAAAGGTTAATGTGTTGATTTGAAGAAAGATGAATTATTCAGAGTTCGCTAAGGTCCTCTATTTAGGACGTTCTTGAAAGTTTTTCACACTCATCAGACAAAAATATTACATTTCTTTGATACTACATATGATTATGTAATTGTAGATGTGTGTGAATGTATGAGCACATATGCTACATGTTATTTCTTTTCGGCACGGATAATGTGAAGCCGTAGTATGCAAAATAATGTATATGGTTCAGTTTACTCTCAAGAGAAAGAAAAAACTGAAACCTTACTTGACTCTACATGAGTCTGTGTACATGCAGATGTTCGTGTGGGTGTGTGAGAGCAGAATAGTATTTTGAAACAGTGTTTTGTTTAATATGAGTTTCATTTCAATTCTTGCTTTTGATTGAGCAGTAGAAAAGCTCCTTGAGATGTTTACTTGATGGTGACCTTATTTCACCTACTTTTCTTTTTCCAAATGAGGAACAAATAAAATGTTAAATTTAACAAAACATAGTTTTGTATTATTATTTTGCTGTTGTCAATAGATACAGTATTGCACTGTATGTTCACAAATGTCAATACAAACTGATGGTTGGTGAAACACCCATGAATTTAACAATCAGTCACTTATCTGTTATATAGTGCACATTTTCTATAAGGCCACAGAGCTGCATTCGTGTTGCTGTGTCTCAGCACTGCAGCTGACTACCCATGTCTCAGCAGTACTATACGCGTGGGAATATGGAGAGAAGATCTGTTAGCTTGTGATGTTTGTTGACTTGGATGTTCAAAAAGGCCACATCTACAACCACCTCACTCTCTAGTGCAGAGGAACACAGGAAGATGACTGAGAGTCTTTCAACAATTCTCCAGCGCTCATCCATCACACACTCTGTGCCTGTGAAGAAACCCTCAAGAGGAAGAGCGCATATCTTTAATTAACGTTCCAGAACTTTGCACCACAGCGAACCAATTAATTCTTATTTTGTAGGAGAAGGAGAAGAGACATGGCCCTTCTTAGCTTACAGTATGGAACAAAAACTGGGCTTGTGTAACACTGATTGAAGTTCCTTCTCTGTCTCTAAGTCTTTCGTTCTCGCTCTCTTTTCTTCTTCTCTCAGTAACTTCGGCCCCACCTGCCTCTGTAGCTTGATTTCTACTGTTTGTTAGTGTGTGTGATTGATACTTCAGCATGGGGTTGGATTGATTCTTAGGTGTGGTAAGGTACCAAGAGGCAGTGTCTGTTCTGTCCTGCTGCTCCGGTAATGTAATTCTCTACACTTCAGCTTGCTGGGTTTGTACTGCCGAAGCCCGGCTTAATGAGCTAAGTCAATTACCGCCACCGCTGGACCTTAATATGCACACGGCAACTCGCAGTCAAATTCAAACAGCGAGGCTGTTAGCTAACACATATAAATGACCATGCGGGACACTTCATTGCATACAATTAGACCAGAATATGAGACAAGTAGTTAAGGATCTGAAATGCGTAGATGATGAGTTTACATGATGTGCTCTCAGGTGAAGGGAGCCAGGGATGCTTTCGCAACTCGGTTTGATCTCCTAACTGGATTAGCCTGAGCCACAGGATTTAAGTGTAAAGACAAGAATTAAGATCAAACTTCTGTAGCACCTCCTAGCAGCTGAGTAAACAAAAAAATGAAGGAACAGACCAAAGCAGTAAGGAGATACCGTGAAATCTACAAGCAGCCGTGAACAATGACCTCAGATCCAACTCTCTTCATGGACCATGTGTCATGCCGTTTTTGAACTGAATGTTTTGCTGGCGTGGAATCAGCAGGGCCTGTCAGGCTGTGGAGCTGGCAAATGGAAAGCCCATCCATCTCTCAGCCCCACAGGCTCCCGCAAGCACGTACATTTCCTGGCTTTCTCTCTTAGGTCGTCTTGAAATCTCATGATCTGCTGCAACCCAGAGCTGCCGGTGGGGGAAAAAGAGCAAACGCTTCAGTGTTCAGATGCATGTCTGCACAAATATACGGGCCAGCTTCACTGTCCGGAGTTTTGTTTTCCCTGCACTTTTAGCCTACAGTACTAAAGAGATGAGCAAGGCGCCGCCAATCATGATAGACTCTTTAACTGGAGGCAGCTGCTTCTGGATCTGGGAGCCCAGACTGTGTTACAAGATAAAAATGAGAAAAAGCACTTTGTGTGTGTTTAGCTCCACACAAAAAGCTACTTTCTTTTCTCTCCTGCCTAAACTCAACAGATCAATTCAAACTATGTCTCACCCAGAAAAAACACTCACAAATGATTTTACGAGAACACGGGATATCTTTTGGTGGCTTTAAGGGCTTTTTGTATGGGCTACTAAGGCGTTGTGCTCTGGCGTTCTCAGGTGTTCGCAGATCAGGAAGCTTCAGAATGGCCTCAGGCCTCTCACTTTGCTCTCTATTCAAAGATTCATGGGAGGGTATGGAGTCTATGCTTTGTGCCAAAAGCCTTGCTTGCTTGTCTGAACATAGGGTAATTCTGATCCAAGGTTAATTGAATAAATAACAACCAGAGGCTAAACATATTTATTAGTCTGCAATTTGGGATGTAAAGGAAAATGCTTAGAGGAAGTCACACCCTTCACAGGTCACTGGCCCTCAACTCAAAAGAAGAAAACAGAGCACACAGAACACATGCAAAGCACACTGATCTCACATACTGAGCTGTAACATTACCTGATCTGTGCTGTTTCCTACAGGGGAAATGACTGTGTACACTGTACGCTGTTCCCTTATAGCTAGTGGGGCTTGTAATGTAGGGCACGGAGGGGCCCTCATAAGGGGAAAACCTGAATGAAACTGAGGCTCCATACAGTAAAGGGGAAGCTGAACAACAGTCATTTGGTGACCAAGTGATCGTTATTCCTAGTTATTTTGAAATAAGAGAGTTTAATGCAGTACGGAAAGACCACTGAAGTGTTAGAATGAAGTTTCATCACACATATGAATTCACTGTTTTTGTGATATCACAAAAACCAATACATTGACATACATCGGACTATTCAGCATCCAGTGGTTTAAATCCACTCATTAATGTTGAAGTCATTAGAAGTGTACAGGCTGTTTTTTTTCAGAACACAGCTAATTTAAATATATCAGTTCAAAGGCACAGTGATGAAATCAGCACAGTGTTTTGGACCAGCAGTCAACTCAGAGCTAACAGAATATACATTGCTTTTACCTTGAACACAAACATCTCTCGTCGAAGGATGGCCAGTGTGTTAAAGTCTCCGTCGCAGATGTTGGGCTTGGCGTTCGGATGTGTAGGTTTGTCCCCTGTGGGTAGGCGTGGGGGCCGCGTCTGTCGGTCGTGTTTGCGGGGATCTGAAGGGGGGTGTGAGCGAGGAGGGGGCGCTGTCGGTAAAGGCTTTGTAGGCTGAGGGAGTTTGTCTGGTGGCCCTGAAACAGAGATACACGCAACATCAGACACAGGAACGTTTCCAAATACCTCACCAGCTTTTCATCACACATAAACAGGAAACTGAATTTTAGGTGCCAGCACTCCACCCTCATAATCAAAACAGCTGGGTTTAGAATAAACCGAGAGCAGAAACTATCTTTTAGGCAGTCATGTAATTACCTTGGCGGGTGCAATATTCGTTTGTAACTGAAATGGAGAAAATGAAAGCACAACATTATATACTATTATTATTACAGCGTAAATTACAGTCCAGAGTACACGTCTCCAGCGTTTCTGTCCGTGAAGTTACTGCACAGTAGCAGAGATTTGTAATCATGAGTTAGCCTAATATTTGACCGATGCTGTGTGTTCAAAGGCTCTGTGGATGAATGTTGTAAGTTGTAAGCTTCAAATAGGCTTCAAGGAGGTTCCAGTTTTACTTAAAGTTAGTGTCTTTCTCAGAGAATGGAAAGACAGTCCAAAAGGCCATTAGAGGTATTGCTTTTGTAAAGGGTGAGATGGGTAAGTGACTGTAAGCGTGACCCTAGCAGTAGTGCCCTGGAGGCAGGCACAGACGATTAGAGGGATGGTTACTCCTCTAGTTATCCCAGCCCAGTCCTTTGGCCCGATCAGCCAGGGGGAAGAGGGATATTTCGTTCATTGACTGAATTAAATCTCCTGAAATAGAGCGTGGATTAGAGAGAAGAGAGCTCATGCAGCCATTATGTAATGGCAAAGAGGGGGCAGAGAGAAAGACAAGGGGGGTCTGAGGGGGAAGGATAGAGAGAGAGAGACAGAGACAGAGAGTCAGACAGAGAAAGAGAGAGAGACTCTGACAGAGAGAGAAAGAGTCTGAGAGAAACAGAGGGGGAGTGAGAGACACCATTACAGAAAACTGGTGTGGTTGGTGCGTGGGAGGCACACACATTGGATTTGGCTGCAGGCCTCAACTCTTTGGTATGATCCCACTTTCATGCCATGCTACAGTGCTACAGACACACACAAGGCATTACACCAATCAGAGATTAGCAGACAGTTTAGGATGACAGTCACTGCATGCCTCTCCTGTGTATTCTCCTACAGCAGAAGGATCGTGCTTGTATTATCCACTTTTAATACAACTAGACAGAATCACTATTCATTTTCACTATATTTTCCCTATGTTACACTATTAAAACTAAAACTCACTAAATCTTTGTTTGACACTAATTGTGGTATCCTGCTTTTCCATGTGTGTCTTTGTTACACATGGGTTCTGTGGGCATTCTTTCACACCCTGTTCTCTTGTGTCAGACCTCATCCTGTCCGAATGGATTGTGATGCTCTCCACAGAAGAAACGCAGGGAAGGAAGTGGGAGAGGAAGAACAAAAAGCAGAATACACGTCTAAGGATGTGAACATCTGCCCAAGGAGCCCTGCTCTGACCTGGCCTCGGAGTTAGAGAGGATGGGTGGGGTGGTAGATGAAATGGGAAAAGCAGGGAATGAGAGTTGGGGAGGAGAGGAAACATTAATGCCCTGCCCTGATAAGACCAAAAAAATGAAGAAATCAGCCTGGATCATCTTTTGGCTTGCTGTGATGGCCAGAACTTTCTTTATCATACATACAGAACAAAAAGTTACATATGACAATGTCTATTACTCCTTCCAGACTGAAAAAATCAAAACAACGGCACGCAGCTGTCCCAGTACATGGAGTAAATCCTGCAGCCTAATAGGTTGGTCCATCATAGTGTGCAATCCTTTAAATTGCTCTTATATTGTGTCGTATTACATCTTGCTTGTGGCTCACTTAAATAAGAGGAAGATTTTTGCCAGAAGAGTACAACTTTTATCTGTTTATAAGTAGAAGATAATCAGATCTGAACAGAATAAAAGGTTGTGGTTGCGCTTATACTCCTGTTCTGTGGAATGGATACATTTCTGCCATGTTGTGTGAAACAGTTTTATGTGCAAACCTGAACCTATTGAGAATAAAAATGGAATATAATGTGTAAATCATTATCATTAATTATCATTAACAATTTAGTTAATTCTGCAATGTTTAATTACATTTAGATAAATACATAAGGTAAAAGGAATGTGTTGAAAAGCAACAACACATCTAGGCTCGTCTGTGTAAAGAATATTTGCTTTTTATTGATTATAGAGCTCAAGTATCAGCTCCAGAATCCCCTTTCAGTTGGCTTGTAATGCCGCTAGCACTTCTTAAGCTAATGAGGTTGGCGGAGAAACCACAAAGTCAAACGGTCAGTTCAAGTCTTGTACGTGCTGCTGCTGTTCTTACCGTAAATCTTCTGGATGCCCTGCAGGTCATCGTGAGGCAGTTTGAAGTTTTCTGTGTCCATGTATTGGTAGAAGGGGGCCATGATGGCTGTGGGGTCGTTTGAATGCTCCAGGCCTAAAGCATGGCCCAGCTCATGCACGGCCACCAGGAACAGGTCATTCCCTGCACAGAAAAATACACACACACGCGCACACACACACACACACACACACACACACACACACACACACACATCAGCCCTCTGACCTCGCCAAACAGCATGGGAATGGTACACCACATGAAATCTCAGTGCAAATGCTTACAATGCGAGTGTGTATTTGTGTGTGCGCATATAATTGTAATCTATCTCTGATTCAGCTCCAGAAAAGGAAACCCATCGAAACCACAGCTACTGATGGGAACCATTACAGTATTGAGCACTGTCCCTAAACACACCCACACATCAAAAAACTCTGCTGAGTGTCTTCACTCTCTGAGCACATGGAAAACCCTGCGCTGTAATGATCCTGCTAAGACTGTGATTTTATGCTGGGGTAAACTTCAAGCCCAAAAAAAGCCTTACTGGCTGCGTGCCAAGCCCCAGTCTCCAACTAGCACTGTGACACTAAACAAGGACCACAGAGTGCAGGCACAGACACACACAGCCACATCATCAGCTCCACAGCACTGACCAAGCCTCCAATCGCCTCCTCTTTTTCCTCTTTCATCTCGCTCGCCCACTCTCTTTACTACTTCCCTTAACTCTCTTTATCTGTTTTTCTCTTTACCACTTTGTCCACTCTTTACCTATTGATTAATGCCGTCATTATCAATTAGCAATTATATCAGTTACATTAGTATTCAAGTTATATTCAGAAAAGTTGGGCATTAAACAATACAAATCTGGCTTTATGGAAGCAAAATATGAAGAAATAAGGGGTGGTCCAAGACACAGTACTGTATATAGACATATATCATGACAGACATGTTACTGAGTGGATTTTACACACAAGATAGATTTAAAAATACTGTGTCTTCGATTATACGTCAGCTGTTGTTCTTTTCCAAAACTCTTTATATCCAACTCACAAAATTGATTCATAGCATTTAAAACTATTCATATATTACATATAGTAAGGCCCAAAAGTAAGACTGCTAGTGAAAATGATTTTCAATTTCTGTTTACTTCCTTTACAGTTCAAGGGAAAATTTCAGAATATATTAGTGTTTTGTATGTCAGAGAGAGAGAGAGAAAGAGAGATGTAATGGTTACACTCACACTACAGATGTATGGTTTATGTTCATTTTTTTCTCTCTTTATTCCTTCCCTCTCTCTGATTTCCGTTTCTCGGCTTCTGTCTCTCGCTCCTTGCCAGTGTCTTTGACAGGGTGAGACAGGAATAAAGGCAACCCAGTTTATTCCTTCAGCCATAATTTGATTTAAACAGCCTTCCTCGGCCCAGCAGGCTTTTGGGGAGGTTGGTCAGGTGATGTGCCAAGCATTCCACACCAATTTGTTCTATTTCAACACACACACACTGAACGTCAGCACAGAGAGTGGCAGGCAGCATACGCCTGCTTCGGGGCTACGGGCTGCTATAACTCATATGCAAAAGGAACACGCCCTTTGGTTTGGACTCTGTCACGCTATTGCATCTAAAAGCACTATATCTGAGAAAACACACTAAAGGCATATGTTCTGTGAATGTAAACAAATTGTGTTTGGTCTTTGGAGGAGAACACATGGAAACATCTTGGGGGAGGGAGGGAGGGAGGGAGGGAGGGAGGGAGGGAGGGGGAGAGAGAGAGAGAGAGAGAGAGAGAGAGAGAGAGAGAGACTATTATGA
>JBBIGA010000007.1:12909203-12920237 GCA_037576975.1 Alestes dentex
TGTGTGTGTGTGTGTGTGTGTGTGTGTGTGTGTGTGTGTGTGTGTGTGTGTGTGTGTGTGTGTGTGTTTGTGTGCGCATGTGAGTATGTGTGTGCAGCCTTATAGCTGCAAGCCATCGTGAGTCAGAACACCAAGCCAACGAGATTACGCTCCTCTGCTCCTTCCCTCTTGTCCTTTAGACATCTCCATATGCCAAGCAGAGGGAAAAAAAAATGTGCCAGCAACACACACACTCCTGTGTGTCCCACTGTCTGAGCCATGCACACCCTCGGTCACTGTCTCAGATGAAATATGCATGCTTGTACCCCTATTCGACAGCATGCTCTTTTCTTCTCATCCATTGGATGTATAATTCAATCTAATGCATAATTCCATGTCTTCAGCATGCGGCGAGCTGGGTCTCCAAAATCAGCCCCATCAATAGTGGATAGAGGGAGAGAAGCCCGGATGAATCACCGACACTCTGACAGACGCCTCTCTAGCTCATTATCACTGATGGCTCGCAATAGAGCGCTTCCTGCAACCCACGGGGAAAATCTTTACTGGCATACAACGAGTCTACAACGAGACTGAATCTACTTCCCCTTACCCATAGTGATAAGAACCTGAATGTGCCTCCAGCCAGCACTGCTGCTGCCTTTAACACAGCCTTAAATGACTTTATCGGACAGCTGATTTACCTACGGCAGGTTAGAAACAGGGGTTCACTGCAATCATTCTTTATTCGAAGCACTTGTTAATAATGTGTACTGCAATACACTGTAGGCTAGGGGTGGGCAATATGGAAAAAAAAGTCTATCATAATACTTAAAACATTTTCAAAATACACAATATGTCACAATATTTTTACACAGACAAAATGTGTGTGCCCCATTTAAAAACTGCTATAAAAAAAGTCTAGTGACACACTAAATCCAATTAAACAGGAATGATCATGCTCTTTTTGTAATGAACCATTTCACTGTTCAGTATTCCAATACTGGCTGTATTCACAGTATGCTTAGAAAAGCGTATAGTGCATCATGATAAAAATTTATCATAACAATATTCTATTGACATAGCATAAACCATGACATCAGGCTATGACACACTCCGATAAAATTGCTCTTATAACTAGATGGAGATGTAGGTGCAGACACACTTTGCTCCAGGAGGCTTTAGTACTTGTGTCTAAAATGGGTCATCCTTACCTATCAGTGCTGACAGGATTAAAGTTAATACAACTTGCCTTTAGGGCAGGTTTTTCGATTGGATAAAATCTGAGATTTTAGATAATCAGGGCCACATTTTTTTAAGCTCAGTGTAGGATAGTATAAGCAGGGGTTGACATAAGTGGTATGCAAGTACGCACTGACGTAAGTGGTACTCATTAGAGTACTAGAGCAAAAAAATTATGTCCACCCCTGAGTATAAGGCTGCAGAGCACAGACAGGACAGGAGCTGTCCAATGTACCAGAAAGACTTACCATCATGGTTGGGGTTCCCCAGCGTCCAGGGTTCATCTGAGTCGAAGTGTGTGTCTCCCCCAATGCCTGGCCCAGGGAAGTAGGCGTGTGCCAGGAAGCCCCCCTCTCCATCGAAAGGTGAGCTGTCTCCGTGGAATCCGGAGGCGAATATAATTGTAATGTCCACATCTTTCTTATTCCTCTCCAGTTCGCTGTAGGGAACAGCCTCGAAGCGCAGCGGTGTCACATTCTGCCACACCTCGAACGCACGGCGGATGGCATCATGGGTCTCCTCTGCGCCCACCTTGGGTGTGACGTTCTTTATGCTGGAAAACATAGAATAGAAGTGACGGATACGTAAGACAGGGGTTTAAGAACTGCAGCCCTGGCACCTGATGATGATGATGATGACTATGGTGATGATCATTATTGTTATTATTAGTCATGCATCCATCATGCTTTTCTGCAAAAAAAAAAGGCTTTTGAAAGCTTCAAGTTCAAGTTTATATCGTTTATATATGCATTTTGGAATCCTAGCATGGTCTGCCATTCTTATTATATCCAATATTTATTATTTTGCTTTTATAAAGATCACAATGTCACAATAACTGCACAATTACTCAGTTACTAAAATAACTGGTAATGACAGACCTATGTAAGATCGCATCTGCAGTACACCACAATAAACCATATTTAATGTCACTATATAGCAAATTTCATACTCAGTGAAAGCCGAATCCCATATTCCATAGACCAATAAAATGTCTCAAGACAACACTCAAGAAAATAATGCACAGCATACGCTGCGTAGTTTATATGTCTCTTAAGATTCCTAGACACAGAGAGCAAAAGAGAGATAGAGTCTGAAGAAAAAGGCTGCTGCTGCCACTGCTGCTCAAGGTGCTGCAGGTGTTGAGAGAACCGTAGAACTTCCTACGGCTGGAACTTATTTTCTAATTAAGGATTATCAACAGCTCACTGCTCAGCTAGTGCTGCCGGCCTGGGCAATGTTCAAACCTCTTCTACTAAATAAAAAGTCTGAAATAAGGCAAATATCTTCAATATAGTTTTAAAAGTATTTTACTCCAGCAGTTCTTTTTTTTTTTAGTAAAATGTGTGTTTTAAGTTGCCTCCCACAGACATCCTTAGGGCACAGAATGAAAGAACAAAACTGATTTCGAAATTCATACTGTTAATGTAGTGGCGCGATGTTCTCCAGCAGTTATTATTTTTATTATATGGTAAGACCTGATAAAGAACAGAATGGCTGTAATCTAATTACTTGTCTGAGGCCATTTTTCTGCTCAGCCCAGGTTTGAACATTGTGCATAGTGCTGCAGTTGAGCTTGTAAAATCTCTTTCCTTTCAAGCGTTGTAACACATGTCACGGAACACAGCCAAAATACCAGCTATCAAACATGTAAACAAAATATCAGGATAAATACACACTCACCGGCCACTTTATTATGTACACCTGTTCATTCCCTGTTAACACAAATAGCCACTCAGCCAATCACATGGCAGCAACTCAATGCATTTAGGCATCTCAACATGGTGAAGACAAGTTGCTGAAGTTCAAACCGCACATTGGAATGGGGAGGAAAGGGGACTTAAGTGACTTTGAACGTGGCATGGTTGTTGGTGCCAGAGGGGATGGTCTGAGTATGTCAGAAACTGCTAATCTACTGGGATTTTCACGCACAATCATCTCTAGGGTTTACTGGGAATGGTCAGAAGAAGAAAATATCCAGTGAGCGGGGGTTGTGTGGACAAAATGCCTTTTTGATGCCAGAGGGCAGAGGAGCATAAGCAGACTGGTTTGAGATGATAGAAAAGCAACAGTAGCTCACATAACCACTCGTTACAACAAGGTATGCAGAATACCATCTCTGAACGCACAACATGTTGAACCTTGAAGCAAAAGGGCTTCAGCAGCAGAAGACCGCACCAGGTGCCACTCCTGTCTGCTAAGAACAGAAAACTGAGGCTACAATTTTGACAGGCTCATCAAAATTGGACAATACAAGATTGGAAAACCTTGCCTGGTCTGATGAGTCTCGATTTTAGCTGCGACATTCAGATGGTAGGGTCAGAATTTGGCATAAAAAACATGAAAGCATTGATCCATCCTGCATTGGACCAACGGTTCAGGTGTAATGGTGTAATGGTGTGGGGGATATTTTCTTGGCACACTTTGGGCCTCTTAGTACCAACTGAGCATCGTTTAAACTCCACAGTCTACCTGAGTATTGTTGCTGACCATGTCCATTCATTTATGACCCATCTTCTGATGACTACTTCCAGCAGGATAACAAAGATCCACCATGTCACAAAGATCAAATCATCTCAAACTGGTTTCTTGAACATGACATTGGCCTCCACAGTCACCAGATCTCAATCCAATAGAGCACCTTTGGGGTGTGGTGGAACGGGAGATTCGCATCATGGATGTGCAGCTGACAAATCTGCAGCAACTGTGTGATGCTATCATGTCAATATTGACCAAAATCTAAATCTGGAAATGTTTCCAACACCTTGTTGAATCTACACCACAAAGAAGAGAGGCTGTTCTGAAGGAAAAAGGGGGTCCAAACCTGTACTAGCAAGGGGTTATTAATGAAGGGCTGGTGGGAGTATATAATAAGAGAATATAATAAAATGCTTATTAATAAGTCACATAACAACCTGTTCCATGCCCTGTGGAAGCCTACATGTGGTCATCCTTGTCCCTTATCTCACCTTACAAGCACTTTTCATCAAGAGTCCACAAAGCATGTTATTTCTTTAAACTCTGAGCACTAGTACTGTAACACTGTAATATCTCTTGAAGCTTACTAATAAGGGCAGAAAGACTGAATGTCCTGAAACAAGGCAGCCTAGAGGGAGAGTTGTCGGCATCTCAGTATTATGAAAGACCTTCATTCACATGGTACCAAACCACAGTCATCTCTCACATGCTGAAGGATTGAGCCATTTTAAAACCACCTACTGGTCATCTCTGCTCTGCAACATTCACTTGAATCAATATTTCATATCACCATCCACACTCACTACATCATTCTCCTCTCTCATTCCCACTCATCTCCTCCCCATCTCTCTTTCTGAAATGCTACGTGGTAGTTTGGATCATTCTCTTAGGTTTTATGTGCTGGAAGATTATGCTCCAGTTGCTCCAGCTATGGTAGTTATACTAGCCAACAAAGGGACAGGCTGTGTCACTCTGAGGAGCTTGGTGAGCTAAGTGTAGGTGGATATAGCTGAGCTTTACTTTGAGATGATTGGTAACAATTTACTTGTAGATGATTGCCTTCAACTGAGAAAAAAAAAGGATGTGCACACATTTTTGGCTTAATTAAGCCTTTCTTTCTTACTCTAGGCTGCTTTTTAAGTATCATTTTTTTGATTTGCAAGTAATTTTGGAAAATTTCTGTTGGTATGTTGACAATCAAATTGACATATAAAGTAAAGGTCAGCAGACAATACAATAATTACACATTTATTAACAAAACCTGTTAATATTTTAATTACAGGTTTTGCAAAGCTAATGCAGGCCCTTATGTACGGTCTTGGGACTGAAGCTTTCGTACATTTAGAAAAGACTCTAAGTTACTGTTTAGTAGCTCATACTTGATAATGATTACTTTGCATTCATTTGGCTTTTATCCAAAGAGACTTACAATACTTGGGAAAAACTTTTACACTGTCATTTTTTGTGTTATCAGAAATAGCACCGATGATATCAGTTTACATACAGCATAGGGATCCTATACAATGTTCAACAAATGTGTTTGAAAGCACCTGAAAAATCAAACTCTAAAGCTGTTGCAAATAAATTAAGTTTCTTCAGACATCTTGTTAACATGAGAAATTTAAGTAAAGTATAGATTACGTTTTAGATTAAGTATCAGAATATTTCTTATAATAATTTCAGCCCACAAACTCTGTCTCCTGAATGTGCTCTCCAGCTCAGCTCTCTTCTACCTTCTAGGTAGCTGTGTCTCTCTGGCTGTCACAATTCATCGGTTCTAGGGTCAACATCTGGCCTCGACTGTCTTTTGGCAGCAGTTCCCAGAAGACACACTCCTGCCTTTGAGCCTTGTCTGGGATCAGATCGTCTCTACACTGGCCAGAGCTTCACATGCAGAAGAAAAGAAGTGCTGAAAGATTGCTAGCTGGAGTTCTACTGTCAGTATGAGGCGTCACTCGAATGGGCTGAGTAGGAAGATCCCCTGCTGAAGATGTGTCCCCTCCTGCCTCCAGCATGCTGCTGCAAGACTGTCATACACACACAAAGAGCTAACAGTGCCTCGCTTACAGCAGCACTCTTATCTTAGTGTTCCACTGTAACAGCATGTGCACCAGCTTCGCTCCATTACACAGTGACTTGCTGTGATGCCCCTATATTGAGCTCGGCTGGGAGCAAAGCTATCTGATACAGAAGCATAAGGATGCTGCATTCTGATTTTCATCTTGTGAATGAAAAAGAGAGCTAATCTGTCTCCTCCTTCATGTGACATTAAAGTTCTAAGGAGCAAACATTTGAGACTTCATCCAAAAAAACAAAAAAGTGAGTGTCTCTCGAAGCCTAGACTGTCTGACAAATATTTCTCCTGGTCTCAAACTGCCCAAACATTCTTTTGACGCCAGCTCAGCTGGAGTAAATGTGTGTCAATAAGAATAAAAAATGTTCCCTCAGAGCTTCTTAAGTGTTTTAAACTCTTATCGTCCTGTATATGCTGCAGACTGGAACAGAGGACTTCAGCTGATCATCTTCAATGCTTCATAGATGGCTGAAAAGTGTGTGTTCAATGTTTCATAATAAATGTGCCAGAGACAGATAATTAGTAAGAGATCTGGTGGTGCTGAGACTACATACTGCGCGAAGGCTGGGCAAATTACCAGCACCCAGCAGCTGAGCACTGTCCAGCTCAACAACCCCCACACATAGACACGCTCATTTGTGGCCTGAAAAATGTCACACACATGTACAGACGCTCTTTCGCTTACACAACACGCAGACCCAAACACACGTATGAACGCGCACATCGATGTCCATGCAGTTACACATCACACTTGATGTAGTTATGTAGTTGCGAAGTAGTTACACAAATTGAACAGAAATATTCAACTTCCATAGCATATCCCTGATGGTGTGTGACAGGTTATTGTGTGTGTGTGTGTGTGTGTGTCAAAAGCATTCCTCAAAGTGCGTATGTGTTTAGACAGAGGCGCATTTAAGATAGTGTATTTGAGCACAGGGCAAAGAACAGGAAGTAGAGAGAGCAACATCTGCCCGCCCATCTGCTCCACCCGACTACAAAACAGCATAATCAAACACACACACACACACACACACACACACACACACACACACACACACACACACACACACACAGAAACTCCCACAGTATTCAGCCACCAAGCTCCATCCCATTACATAATAATAATCTCTGTTTCTCAGTGAGCCTCTCTCTCTGTCTCTCTCTATATATATATATCTCACGCACCCACTCTCACTATTTGTCTCTCTATCCCTCTCTCACTGACTCTCACTGTTAGTGTGTTTTGGAATGAAACCCTTTAAATATGGACAGTATGGACACTGAAGTGCTGGGTTTGGGTGTATCTCGGCTAAGATGTTGTTCCTCAGCAGAGTGTAGCTGCTCCATGGGGAATGATTCCTGTGCTGTGGGGGTAAACACATTGTCCTCAGTAGCATCCTTGCATATAAAACACTCATCTCTCCTCCTGCCTTCATGCTGAACTGCAGGCACCTAGTTAACCAGCCTGTTTCTCAGTAACACAGACTCAATCCATTCCCCAAGGACTTGACTGGCGGATTACACTTGAGGCTTCTATGGCAGTTATGCCTGAAAAAGTCATACTACATGACTAATGTTTCAAATAATCCATGAAAGACTGAAATTAGGACAGGGATAATATTTATGTCGAATGTAGGACAGTGAATGTATTACTGTAATCCCATAATATTGTAAGACCTCATATATATTTCAGATTTTACATGGCTGGTAATGTGCAGAATACGGAAGCGATTTATTTATAGTCCTACCATGAGCTGGACACCAGCCTGTGTATTTGACCAGACCCAACATAGCTCATTTAAAATGATGTTAACATGGGACATGCCAGGCAGCAGAACTGGTCTTAAAATAGACAAGTATGTTGGTGCACCGGGAGAGAGAGAGAAAGAGAAAGAGAGAGACAGAGAGAGAGAGAAGGAGAGAGAGAGAGACAGGGAGAGAGAGAGAAAGAGAGAGAGAGAGAGAGAGAGAGACAGAGAGAGAGACAGAGTCAGAGACAGAGAGAGACAGAGACAGAGACAGAGAACGAGCGAGAGACACAGAAAGAAAGCGAGAGACAGAGAGAGAGAGAAGCCAGCTGGGAAGAAAAAGATGGATAAGGAACTTTGGAGAAAGAGATTAAAGAGGAATGAGAGATGGGCTAGATGGCAGACGGAGAGAGAGAACGACAGAGGAATGTGGTTGCCTAATTAGTCAAGAAGTGCTGCTGGTTAGATCAGAGAGACATGAGGGCATTACATCTGCTGTCTGGGCCTTTGCTTTTGAATATAGCCTTCACAGCCCCAACAGCAGCAGTGTAAAAACACTGCGGTTCTGTGGGATAGCCTCACATATTCACATTAATACATCATAAACATACACCACTATTGAGCCTCATTCTTAACTAATACAAGGTTAGTCACGCTCTACAGAAGTCTGGCAAAAATTATATTGAAGCTAATAAGAAACACCTTAATTATTCAAACTGAAGCCCTACAACCAGTCAGGTTTGAAATTAATCTACACAGAATTTGCCATCATGCCGAAAAAAAACTACACCCCGTCTATCAAGAAAGTACAAACTACCATAACAGTGATTTTTCTCATATATGTGAAAGAAATCTCATTTTAAACTATAAACACACCAGCAATTTGTACCTCACAGCTGCTATGAAAGAATGCAGAACTCATTTCTTGGCAGAGCATGGGTATGCCAATTATGGGTATACACAAAAACTCATGCTGCTCATCCTACCTGTACGTGATATGTTTATGTTGCCACTTTTGCCCCGTGAGGGCATAGCGTCGTTTTCGTACACTGAATTTGGAGGCACCACCAAGCTGGTCTGGTACCCCACACCGGGGCTTTTTCATCCAGCTGTGGAACAGAAACAGAGAGAGAGAGAGAGAGAGAAACAAAGAGACACAAATCTGGATTACTCTTACACTCATCCATCACTCTGCTACACACAGGCAGTCAACATACAAAATCAACTGCTAAGACATAATCGATGCAGCATTTCACATTCCACACACATTACTTTGGCCATACTGTCTGTATGTGCCTGAGGAATAACAGCTACAAAGGCTTCATTCAGAAAAATAAAAACAGAGAGAATTTTTAAGCGCCTCAGCTGGTATTGAACGGGTGGACCATAAATGAGCCATTCTTTTGACAGGGAGAAAAGAGAAAAGTGAGCGCTCTCTCAGAGGCTGTTATATGGGTCTGTCTGTACATGTGTTGCTATATGTGTATGAGAGTAAGAAAGCAATCTGTATATGAAAGGTCTTCAAAAGGCATTTCATTACTTAGGTGTCAGGTAGCTAAGAGCTGAGAGAGGATTTGTGCATGCGTGTGTGCAAGCATATGTAAGTGTATGCATATGTTGGTGTGCATGCATGTTTGAGTTAAACCTCCTTCAGTGACCTCATTCTAACTACAGCCTTGAGTGCATGGCTTTCTCGACATAAATCTGTCATATTTACCACTGTAATGTGCAAGACAGACAGAGGGAGAGAGTTGTTTGCAGAGCTATCTGTTAAGACTGCTCAAATCTTGTTGCTTCCATTGTAGATGTGAAATGTTAATTGTCAATTGTCTCAGCACACACACAGACACACAAGTAAATACTCACACACACTGCCCTAAGAAAAAACAAATGCACAAGAGAAGAATCAGTGCCTCACCTTATAGTGTTAGCGCTACATCATTACACAGAAGCAAAAAGGAAACAAAAGGACACAACAATTAAAATATTAGAGGGGCAAAGGCGTTAACTGTTGAAACATCACATTGTGCAGGGCGTTAATTAGATTTAGCACATTGAGTGAGTGCTCCGGAAACAAAATATGCCATGGCTCAGTGAAGCAATTTAGGCCTCCAGGTATCAAACAGGCCAAACGATTCAGAGCAGGTACTGTACACTCACTGATTAAATCACAACACAGGGAAAAAAAAGAGAGAGAGAGAGAGAGAGAGAGAGAGGAGGGGGAGAGGAGAGAGAAAGGGAAAGAGAGAGAGAAAGAAAGAGAAGGAGAGAGGGTAATGGAGAGATGGAGAGAGAGGAGAGATGGAGAGGGAGAGGGAGAGAGAAAGAAAGAGAAAGAGGTTGGGGAGAGGGCAAGGGAGAGAAAGAAAGAGAAAGAGAGAGAGGAGAGAGGGAGAGGGAAAAAAGGGGGAGAGAGAGAGAAAGAAAGAAAGGGGTTAGAGGGAGGGGGAGAGAAAGAAAGAGAAAGGAGAGAGGGAGAGGGAGAGAGAGGAGAAAGGGAGAGGGAGAGAGAAAGAAAGAAAGAAAGGGGGGAGAGGGAGGAGGAGAGAAAGAAAGAAAGGTGAGAGGGAGAGGGAGAGAGAGGAGAGAGGGAAAGGGAGAGAAAGAAAGAGAAAGAGAGAGGAGAGAAAGGGGAGAGAGAGAGGGTGGGAGAGAACGAGAGATTTCCCCTTTTTTTAGGGCCTGTCTAAATTTGGGGTAATATCCTGCTAGCAGCTTTGATCAGCTCAGGGTGCTGTGCCAGTTCTAAAGGCAACTTTGATCAATTGATAACGTGTGACTTAAGTCACGTCCCTGGCTCTTTCAAAATCCTCGGAACAGAGGTGCTAATCTATTGCCATCTGTGGCACTGAGTGCGTGGTCAGGAGCTGGGTGACGTGGGCAGACAGATGAGTATTTGCTTTGTTGGGTTTTTGTTTTTGTTTGTTAGTCTGTAATGAACAGATACTATGCCTGCTGTTTATTAAAATTACCTTTCAGGGACCAATCACGTTTTACCGAGTTGGGTTAGGGAAACACTGCAGGCTACTCACTCGATGGTGTTCTTGTCCAGTGCACCCGTGACGTTTAGGCCGTACAGTCGCTGCATGGCAGCGATAGCAGTCTGCATGGTCTGAGCCGAGCGCAGGACAGACATTCTGGGGTCTGTAGGGGGGAGGTAGCCATACCGCTGGAGCCATGCCTGCAGGACACAGGAGACATGAGGCAAAGGTCAACTAGGGGTCAACAGTTACAGTCGCCCATCGGAGCCAGTACTGCATTACTGACCGCAAAACTTACGCTGCTACAGACAATCAATGCTGAGAATGTGTCTTGTTGACAAATGCTTGACTGCAGCAATTACCTTAATCACTGCTATTACTAGGTCAAACATAGCTTTGGAATTAGTTTTGATTTATAGTTTATGGGAAATGGGCAATCTTTATAATGCTACTTTGGGTCAGGGTAGACTGGTCTTTGCGCGCGCACACGCACACCCACACACACAAACACACACACACACCAACACACACCCACACA
>JBBIGA010000007.1:12920337-12932191 GCA_037576975.1 Alestes dentex
AATCTACAAAAATTGTAAATGTGCAGTGCTGTTAGCTTGGTACTAACATACTATTAGAACCATGTGGAGGTGCAAGTAAAATAGCATTAACCCAGAGGTGTGTTTTTCCTCATTTCGTCCCAAACTGAAGGCCTCACTCTAATAATCACGGTTCACCACTTATATGCATGTAACATCTCAAAAGCTTTTGCTGCCTGATCTCTGCTTAGCTTGGGTGGGCTCAGCTCTTTTCATTTCAGTTCTTATCCAACATGTGGGAGTGCACTCAGTCAGGCACTAGCCCGTGGGTAAAAGAAAGAAACTCATTTCAGGTTCCAAAAACACTCACAAGCAGCATATCAGATGTTTTCTTGCACATACCGCAAGATGCTGTCCCTGGTTCATTTGCACCTGAGTGTATTTTAATATCGTTCAGTGGAACTCGCAGTGCATGCTCTGTATGAGGGTCAAAGCAGCCCCACACACAACTCAACATCCATACAGAGAGAGAGCGAGCGAGAGACAGAGTGAGCGAGAAAGAGAGAGAGAGAATTAGAGAGAGAGAGAGAGAGAGAGAGAGAGAGAGAGAGAGAGAATTAGAGAGAGAGATCGCAATATTAGATTCTTATAAAAGGACTATTAGGATGATGCAGTGTTAGGATTGTTTAATACCGGAATAGCAGTTACAAGTTATTATGGTTGCAGAGGTGAGAACTTATTAAACCAAACATTCCACTCTATATTGTTATTTGATACACAACAGAAAACAAAACATTTCTTCAGTAAAAGGTCAAACTCTCTGACTTCTTCCAGAAATGACATATGACATATCTATCCCCACAGAAACCTTCATTTTGTGCAACTGTATGTTGGACCAGTTTTACAGAGCTTGTAATGGATGAGAAATTGTTTACAGTTGCTAAAGAGCTATGTGACAGTTCTTTAAAGCTTGTCTAACCTTGCAACAGTTGCTAGGAAAAACCATTAGCACGTGGAGCATGGAGAGTTTAACTGCTGAGTATCCAAATGTTTAAAGCAAAAAACATTTGCTATATCTAAAACAGCATCCAAGAAGGACATATATGTTAAAAAATATTCTCCAGGCTGATGTTAAAGAGGAACTGTCAGTTCACAATATTTGGAATACCACATTTGATGAATAATTGTTCAGAATGTCCATCAAATGCTTTCTGCTGAGCATTGTGAAAATAAGAATTACGTAAATGCTGGAAGGAAGAAAAGCTCACCAAAAAAACACCCCCAAAAAAACAATTCATTGATGTACTGGAGCCATCCGCAGCAGCAGCAGCGGCGTAATCATCGTCATCATCATAATTTATATCATAATTCACCGGACTTAACCTTTTAAACCTGATTTACTCAAAGCTTAGAAAGCAGTATGAATAACATTCCCACGAGCAGGTGTGTCTGTGTGCATGTGTGAATGTGTGGGATGAGCGGTTAGATAACTGTATTGTCCTTATCTGTATTTCATGGGCCCGCAGATGGTACACATTTTTCTTCTATTCTTATATGTTGTGAGTTGGGTAGAAAAATGTGGTCCGTCTGTGGGTCTCTAAGGACCCGTTGGAGAACCACTGACATAAACAACAACATAAACCATAAACAACATGCTTTTGTTTCTCTCCTTCCCTCACTCCCTGCTGAACTTGAGTAGTAATACTATTATGATTAGTAATTATTATAAAGCCCCTCCAATGAATTATCAAACATCACTCCATCTGGCTTGTGCATCGCTTTTCTTTTCTGTGACACAAAGGTACCCAGATGCAAACCCAACAGAATTGGCCACCTGGCTAGTTTTATCCACAAAGCATGACACTCAGCTCTGTGTGCCAGTGTAGCAGATAATTGGTAGCAGTGCGGTAAAGCTGAATGAAGACTTCTGTCAAATGAAACGCTCACACACACACAACAAAAACTAATTAATTTCACTCACTTTGTGAATTTCATTCAGGATTCTCATCCTTCTGCTTTGCTTTCCCACCTTTATTTGCAAAATGTACCTGACCTTGTATCACCACTCCTAGCTGATGACAGATCCACTACAGAAGAAAAGAGGAAGAATGCTAACCTGCACTCTGCTGGAAAAGCAGAAGTTATATATGTTGCTTTTAAGTAAAGAGTGTAGAACTAATATCAGTCAGGGCTGTTTTGCCCTCAATGCTTTCAACTGCATCTCTGAGAAAAGAAAGAGTTCATCCAAGGTTTATCATAAAAATGCAAAGCCCTTTAAGGACAGCATCAGACATGGTTCACCTTGTGAATGCGTCTGTTTGGGTTTAGTTAGAACACACTATGTGGAGGCATCTTTGCCTCATTACGCAGTCATTCTCTCATACTCACTGATGTAAGTTACCAGTGTCTAGACATTGGGCTGCTAAATGACTCTGCTGTGGGCTTGGCTTCTATTTGTTTTGAGTGGTTCTGGGGCAGTCATTACTAAAGAAATGGCTATATTTTCTTTTGACCATTCTATTACGTAGCTACAAATGCTCAAATCCTGAATAGTTTATGCTGAATTCATGTGAAATGTAGGGTCTGAGTGAGTGTTAGACTGTACACTCCTATACTAAAACTAATAATACTAAACAACAAAAAGGTGTCTGACGTGATTTGCCTTTTTTGCTCCTGACCTGCAAAATCCCAGAAGTTAAGTAAGAATAGTCCGCCAGTGAAAGCAGGCGGGGGTTGCCAGGTTGCTTTTACTTGCTGCACGCTGACCCGGGTACCAAGTACTGTTTTTAGTGTTTCGAGATTTTCACTACACAAGTGCAGTAAACACTGCCTGGGGCATGGATGAACCAGGACACTCAAGAGCTTTGGCCAGCCATTGAGTCCAACACAAATAGTGCTGGAGTACAGATTTTACAGGGTGACGAAGGAATAATTTTCCCATCAGGACAGTCAGGCGAACAATCACGAAACCCATGGCTTTGTTGTGTCCCAGAAGACACACACTGCATCATCCATCTTTCATTCTACTTATCTGACTTGTTTACTTCTAGTACGATGTACACAACTAAAGGAATACTCTATTTCTTCTAAAGGAAATATGTGATTCTAAGGTAAAATACAGCATAAACTTTACTTCTTACTGGGCTTCCACAGGGCCTAGATTTAACATATTTCATAGAAATAGATCAAATGTAGTTAGAATTATGTAGTTATTATTTTTGTAATTATTATTCCTACCCACTGTAATCATTGTTTATTTAATTATTTTTTTTAAAACTGCCATAACTGCTTATACTTGTAATACTCACAGCAACTGGAACTGTTTCTGTTCATCAAACTTTTCTCTGCACTGCTTCATTCAAGTATCTAGAAACCTGCATTAAATAAAACCAGTTACATTTTTCTGTTGACATGAATTAATTTTTATGGCTGAACGAATTAAACCATTTTTCCAGTGTATTTTTTTGTTTTTATTTATGTAGGCTATTGAGACTATTGTTTCCTAACCTCTGTCCTAGAGGCCCCCTGTCCTGAACCCGCTCTAACACACTTTATTGAACTCAGAAAAGGCATTGGAACTAGTTCATTCTTTGGATCAGGGGTGCTGCGAGTGTGGAAAACCTGATTGGAACCACTGACAAAGATATCCCTTTATATAGTTAATTACCATTTTATTGAGATAACTGGTACTGTATCTTTTGTAAATATGCCTTTGTAAAGACAGAGAGAGAGAGAGAGAGAGAGAGAAAGAGGGTAAATGGCAGATGATTTGGCACATTTACAGAGAATAGGGCCAAGTCCTTTCCACTAAAGTCCTAACTACTTTATTCATTCTTTCACTATGTGATGTATGGCCTCCTTTGATCCGCCAGTGTAAAACTGCTGAGCTTCAGACATCAGATCAATACTGTCATCATTCAGTGCCACTGTGCCACTATCACACGAGGCACAAGCTGGTCATGCTAGTGGTTAGGGTGCTGCCCCTGCGATCAGAAGGTCGTGATTTCAAATCCCAGGAATTCTACGTAGTGTCATCTCTGAGGTGAATGGCCTAAATGTAGAGAAAGCATTTCGTGCTGTTTCCATTGTGTGCTGTGGTGTGTTCACTTATGACAAAAATGGTCACTTCACTTCACTTTAAGATACAATACGCTGTATTTTTACATTAAAAAAAAAGAAAACCCAAATCCTTTGAACCCAAACAGCCTCATCAAACTAACAAAATATAAAGCAATACAGTTTGTTAAAGTCAAATGACCATTTCAAAATACAAACCAGATTTCAGGACTGCAATTGCAAGGTAAAAATAAATCAAATAAAAATATGAAACTCTTAGATAATCTGAGTATACATAGCAGACCTATGTGTGCTTATTTAAGAGTGCAGTTTGTTTTTACATACATCTTTTCATTGCAGCAAGTCATTTCACATGCCATCTGTTGCGCTCTTTAGAGGTGTGTTGCAAACGCATGAGCAGACGCAAAGATGGAAGGTGTATACAAAGTTATAGGATAGTTATGAACCGCAAAGCAGCCTAATACTACCTTTCATTTTCGAACTTAATAAAGTTAACCATTATATCTCAGCCAGATGTATGTGGTGAATATCTGCATGTGTCTGTGGCCATTACACAATCACGTGCCACAAATCAACAATCCGAATGGGTGCCGGTCAGCTCATTTGTATAAAATTCATCCGGAATGAGAGACAGCAGAATCAGTGACATCACCATATGCTGCTTAAAATTTCAGCACCACGAACATATCACACCATCCCTGTAGTGAGTCCTGAGTGAACTTGCAAAGATGATCTGGCTTGTGGCTAGAACAGTGCACTAACAGGGCAAAAGACAACTAATTAGCCCAGAGGAATTAAAGTGTCTGAACGGCTACCATCCTGTTGCACTCACATCCATCAACATAGAGTGCTTTGAGAGGCAGTTTGTGTATCATTCCAGCCTTCACCACCTTCACTGATCTAGACAAAAAGGAGACTAATGTGAGAATGCTATTTGTAGACTTCAGCAGCATCATTCCTTAGAATCTGACATGAAATCTGAGACTGCTAGACCTGAACATATCCCTCTGCAACTGGACCTGGGCTTCCTGACTGGGAAACCTCAGTTCAGGATCAGAGCAATCTCCCACACTGAGTATACCCCTGCCTCCCTTCCCAGCAGCTGTATCATAGTCTGGTACAGCTTGAGCCACAGGATCCTAGAGTGGACAGTGAGGACAGCCAGAAAGATCATTGAGGTCTCTCTCCCCTCTGTCACGGACACCTACACCACACAGTGCATCCACAGAGACACCAGCACTACGGATGACCCAACTCACCCCTCCCACACACTACTCTCCCTCTTACTGTCTGGCAAAAGGCCTTCACTGCCAGGATGGGAAACAGTTTCTTCCATCAGGCCATCAGACTCCTAAAACAGAAGTGAACTGGAACTGTATTTCCCCTCACAAACACACTCCTGAACTGTTTCTCTCCTAAACACACAAACATACATACTTATCTCCTGAACAAGAGGCACACACAAACTGCAAACCCGACAATCGCTTTACCGTTCCTTTATTAATATACTGTTACATATTTGTTATACTGTTCATGTTTTTTCAGTATTTTTTGCACAATAATTTACAATTGTTATTCTTAATTTCACTAACTTTTGCATGTTTATACATTTTACCATCTTGCTGCTAGATAACAGTAACCGACATAATATTGCATCATGTCCACTGCACTGTATGTTGTCCTGTTCTGTTCTTCTTTTGATTTAAAGTCTTGCACTTTCTTTTGCTTTGCACTTGTAGTTCTGTCCTGTTCATACTTGGGTAGTTTTGTGTAGTTTTTGTGTTGTAACATGGTCCTGGAGGAACACTGTTTCTCCTCACTGGGCATTGTGTATGTTGTGTATGTGATTGAAATGACAACAAACCTACTTGACTGGACTGGAAACATCACAGCAGTTCCTTTAAAGCTGGCAGAAAACGTAATTAGCACGACTCACCCTCAGAGGGGTGATGTGGCCATGGCAACATGCATAGATAACTGTTGTCAGTGAAAACACAATGCCACGGAAAACACAATGCCATTCACCATTACTTGCAATCCCCCTTGGTTAATTTAGGTCACTCAAAAAGAGATTAAAGACACAATTTGAAATGTCATATAATGGAACCTTTATATTGTGACAAAGAAAATAAGACAGGCTTTAATGAAAAAAGAGAAGAATATTCAATTAAAGACAAATCAAGAAAGCCATGCATGTGCTCTGATCTCCAAAGGCCTTAATGCTGAGCCTTCTTTGTCTCAACTGCTGCTTAAACCCTCACTTATTTGAGTTTTACTGCTAATTAAGCGTCATGTCTGGCAATTTGGTGTTGTGCAATGACTAAGCATGTGTACGTTTGAGTGACTGACTCAGTGGATGCGAGTGCATCAGAGCATACACGCATTTTTTAGAAAGGTTGTGAGCTTACTGTGCACATGTATTTGTGAGGCCAACCTCTCTCCTCTCTGTCCTCACACACACTAAATTATTCAGCAGGACATGCACTACCACATAGTGCTTGAGATCTCCATGACAACCACCCTCCCACATGCTCAGACGCTGTTGCCACTTTTGGGCAAATGTCAAGAAATGCCATGGCCCTTGCAATGAATTTAATGTTAGACTCACACTATACACCTTCGTCTGAAGGTGAAATCTGAATTTCGGTCACCACTCCTTTCGTTAGACAAACTTGTCAAAGTTCCTGGCAAAATCTCATGAATGATTCGTTCAAAATGTTACTTTTGGTTTGTGACGTGCGGCACATAGCTCTCTGCAGCATCAACTCAATCAACTGTGGCACAGGAGTGACATTTCACCACACACTCACAGTGTCATGCCATGAAAACTACTTGTCATGAGTGCTGAGAGTGCCTCCTGTCTCCATGTGCTTCTGTTCATCACCACTGGAGTTGTCAACAACATAAAAGATTGAATAGGAGCAAATGCTTTTCACAGTGTTTTGCAGTTGCTCTCCACTGAGCTAAGAACAACAGAGAGAGAGAGAGAGAGAGAGAGAGAGAGAGAGAGAGAGAGAGAGAGAGAGAGAGAGAGAGAGAGAGAGAGAGAATGTGAGTGAATGTAAGAGGGAAACGGTCGATAAAAAGTAACAGAATGCAGAAAGAAAGAATGAGTGTTAGGAAGAAAGAAACATCCAATGAACAGTAAGTAGAGTGGAGAGAGACAGAGAGAGAGAAAAAGAGAGAGAGAGACAGAGACAGAGAGAGAGAGACGTACAATTAACAGCAAGTAGAGAGTGTGTAGAGCTCCACAGAATCTGCTGTGGGGCAAAAACTCAAAAATACAGTATGTGAAAACAAAACCCTGCTCTTTCATTATAAATATGTTCTGGTGTGTGCTGGTGCTCTCTCTGGTGTCCGGTAGGACTGTGGGATAGGTAAACAGACTGACATATCGTATCCACCCCAGGGGCCTGCACAAATCTGTTCACCTTCCAAAGCCAAGCTGACGTCAGAAAGGCCATGTGTGAACACAACATGCTGTACCAAGCACAGAGCATCTCTCTCTCTTTCTCTTTCTCCATCTCTCTCTCTCTCCCTTATGATGACACACTGTGGAAACAGAATGTACACATACCACTCACAGAGCTGCTAGATGCACATATTGTCACATTTCACTGCTCGAGATGCAAGACCAGTCTCCGGGGGTTGGGGGGGGTGTAAAAAGCATGGGGTTTGATCAAATTGAAACAGTTGAGCCTGATGGAGACCTTGTAGCGTCTGATTTGACCGCTGAATGTTCTCAGCAGTAGGTCAGTAGGCACAAAGCTGTAGTGAGTGACACATAAAAGAGAACAGCCCTCAGGGTGGTTTTTGCTGGGTTCCTGGTTGGAAGCCACTCTAGAGGGAGTTTATTTCCCAGTCATAAACACAGACACTGGCCCCCACCGCATCGTATAAACATACAGAGAGGGTGGCAGAGCAAGACTAATAGATACTCTGACTTTTCTGTTCATTCATGACCCTTTAAAGGAGAGCTTGATGTCGATCTAGGTTACACAGCTGATGCCACATCAGCGTTGGACATCACACCGGTACCTTTCAATAATTCAGAGAGATCTCTAGCCACCCAGCTCGTCAAAAACAGTAACACCAAGAGCATGGCGGTCAAGCTTTTGTAGTGCTGCCGTGCCGGTGCCCAGCGGGACTCTCCACATCAATGGCTTTCTAAAAAAGGGGGGAAAGTAAAATAGGCAGGATAGTGCTCAGCTCAGACGATTGCGTATTCTCTTTGAGGCTATGGGCTTGGTTTTCTTTTTTTATTCCACCTGTGCTAGCTGAATATGAGACAAGGTGGCCCAGCAGAGTTGTGTGTGGATGTGCCGAGTTTGAAATCAGTGTGATTCACATCAGGCTTCGGCACCTGATGTTGGGCAGAAAAGGAACACAATTTGACTCATTCATGAAAAAAAACAGCTGCACAAAGAGACCTGCCATTTTTAGACTCAAATAAAGGCGTGAAGGAAGGAACGGTGCCAACAGTGTAAATTCGAAATAATAATTAAAAAAAGCTCTATCTTCCAAAGTTCTTCCTCAGTTTTATCGTGGCATCAACAAAAAATGAAAGGCAATGAAAGGAAAGCCAAAAAAAGTCCTTTGTTCGGCTCCATTCATGCACACCTACGCAGCTGCATGCACATTATCTCCAACAAAGCGAATAGACACTTCACATTCATGTTAAGCATGTCATTATGACGAGAACACACTTCAGCAGGAAGACTCTGATGGAGTTCTGCACATGCAGACTGACAGCACTGTTACTTACTAAATATTACATTATTATGCATTTTGCAGAGACATGGCGAGTTCATCAGAAAAAACCTAGAACAAAAAATAAAACACAAGCCACTCCAAATGAAATGATAGTGAATAATGTTTTCCCTCCACCTCATTTTGTCAGTTTCACAAGTTCAATCAACCATGTTGTGAAGAAATTACTTTGCTGTTGTTTCTAGCTGTATTTGGCAATTTTCTAATGACAAAAATGTTTTAAAAAAAAAAGCCTGCAGACGGTTCCAGAGAGATAAGCGGAATGAAAAGATTATGTATGCATTGTCTCCTCTTAATAATTTAGACTTTTATATTATCAAATAGTTTTGCCTGTGCACTCTTGCATAACACTCCTTCTTGCCTTTTTGGTGCACCAGTTAATACCTTCTTTGTCCGTCACACACAATTTATAATGACACACACACAGAAAAATGTTCAGCTCTACTGGGAAGGGAGGCCATTTGAAAAAGAAATGGGACCATTACAAAATAAATGAAATTAAATGTGTCAGTGCCATTGTGGCAGAACTGTACTAATCTGAGGAAATGGCTTTTTAGCTGTGAGGGAGAGGAACAAAGGCATGAAGGCAAGGAGAAGAGAGAGGAACTCAGTGGGAGGAGGAGGAGGCAAGAGAGCAGGGAGAGTGCAGGGGTCAAGTTGTGTCCATATTCTGGGGGCAGGGCTGGAGTCTTAGTTCTGAGGTATGACCGCTGGCCTCAGTCCTTCAGACAGGCTCAGGACATCTCTGGACGGCAGCCCCAACACCAAGAGCAGGCCAGGATACAGCTAAACCCCTGCTACAGCTCAGAGCTGTCATTTGGGAAAAGAGACACAGGCCCATCCTCAGGAGGTAAAGGACCTCACTCTAAGGACGCCCTCTGTCTCTCTGTTTGTGTGTGTGTGTGTGTCTGAGTCACTGCAAGAATTTAGGCAGCACATAAGTCAGACCATGACAGTAGCCCACTATGATCTTACCCACCTTCCATTCTTACCAGCACAGGAGTGGAAAGTGCATATGTGTATGTCTCTTTCCCTCTCCTGTAGATTAATTATTGATTCATATGAGCATTCATTAAAGTCAGCAAATACTCATATGCACTGATGATGAAAAGAAACATGCGAGATCCCTCATATACACTTATATAAAAACTCTTATTTCACAGGTCCTTACCGAAAAGTTCAAATAAAAAGTTTGTGCCAACTTTTAGTTTAACCTCAGTCCTGTACTTTGGCAGGAGATCTTACTGAGTTCTCAGAAGACAAATCTCTCGGTAAATGTGCCTGAATATACACTAGTGAGTCTGTTTTGAAATTTGCAAAACTAATTTGCCTATTGACAGACTTGGGATGAGGAAGATTAAGTCTGAGTTTCATTTGACAGTGTGAAGCAGGGGAACCTCTCATACATGTTTAAACTTTTTTTTTTTAAACAAAGTTTTATTGCTTTCCGCAATGTTTACAAATTCCCCATTTGACTTCTCACGTGAGCAGTTCAATAAACCCATCCTAAGCCTGGAGCTCTTTGTTCCTGAATTAAAGAAGGTAAGGAGAAATTGTGATATGCGCACTGTGTTACCATTAAAATATTTGTAAGGACGAGCTGAGCCTTCTCCGCTTACTGGCCAGAGCTTGCTGGCTGGATCTCAGCTTGTATCAGTCTGATTTATTCCACCCTCTTACGAACAGACTCATGCCAACATAAAAGCACAACTGAACAGCTTTAACAGGCTCTGGGCAGCATCCTGTCCAGTAGAAAATTAAAGACAAACAGCATGATGAACAGCAGTGGATGCAATTTTGGACGCTCTTTCGCTCTTTTTACAACAACCCTGCACTTGGATAAGTAATGTGTGTAGTTTATATATATAGGAGCGGCATTAAGCCATGATCATTTCAACCTAGTTATCTAAGCCTTCCTCACTCCGTGTGTGCTGCTTTGTGAACACTCCAGGCAATGTGAACCAGCTGGGCAAGTGACTCAAAGCTCAAATGTGCTGAACTGCTGATGCAGCATATGGTACAGTGTTAGACAACAAACTACAGTGCTGTCAAATCATTAGTCTGTGATAGTGCCTATCAAACATTCAGACAGCTTGTTATTCCCCTGACAGCTTGTTACTTTCCCTTGAAAGCATGAATATGGACTTTGTGATGACCTTTATTGTTTCATTTATTTGGGGTCTTAGTGGGGGGAATGTTACTGGTACACAGGAGCTTCATGGGTCTTCGTGAAGTTGCAGCTGAAAACAACGGTGCACTGTAGCACTGATGACCAGCCATTCATAAGTTCTGCTAGAAAAATGACAATATTACTCTGCCACTGTTTGCAGCACAGTCTGCATGCATTAAACACTGGAGAATTCAGAAGAGATCTAATGGAGAAGGTACAGACCAAGGCATTGTTTTGCCTCGGTGGAAAACGTGTGTGTGTGTGTGTGTGTGAGAGAGAGAGTGAGAGAGAGAGAGAGAGAGAGTGTGTAAGGCCAGTCTTACCTCCACACTGAACGGCTGCTCCTCTCCACAAACGGCACATACAATCCAGAGCATGAAGTGCAAGCACAACGCCCCCGGACAAAAGCTATTCACACGCCTCCTAGTATGGAATGGTAACAAAAACATAGTGACCCGTGTACAGGTTTTTGGCCTATTCTTTTTTTATTAAGAGTCGCTAAAACAGCCGGAGAGAGTAAATCCCCGCGCTTCAGTTGGATGGCAACATTGGGGAGGATGTGTCGACCGCTGCCGTGCCGGAGGAGAAGGAGGAGGAGGAGGAGAAGGAGGAGAAGGAGGAATGGAGGAGCCGTCGAGCTGGAGCGAAACCTCGAGAAGCCCTCGCCCGCGTCCCCTGTCCACGCAAAGTTCTCCTCTCCGCGCGTGTGAGCTGCGCCGTGGCCTCCAGCGTGTGCGGGTCGGATGCTCTGATCAGCACCATTGAGTTAAGCTCGTCTGCCGAGCAGCATATCTGCTAGTTTTCAACCATAGAACAAGCTTCTGCGCCTGCGCTCCACTAACCCCCCCAACTAACCCTCCCCTCCCCTCCTTCCCTCTC
>JBBIGA010000007.1:12937296-12951107 GCA_037576975.1 Alestes dentex
TCTCTCTCTCTCTCTCTCTGTCTCTCTCTTCTCTAACAGTTTCCTTCTAAGCTATGTAATATTTGCCAGAAGCCTGGAAGCTACATGACTCTGTTGCTCTCTATTCGAATACCACCTCTGTGGCAATGTGGCTCAAAAAGTCTTTTTCTTTTTAAAAGGTTAACCAAAGAAGAGCTCAGGGGGTACAGCGTTGACAGATTAAAACTGGGAGTCATTCAAACATAGAATGTCTCTTTCTGTCTTTGTAACAGCACTCTTCTTGATGAAGATGTCCTGTGAAAGAAAGATCCTCACAGTCTGAGAAGAATGCAGTGGGACTCTGGGACATTTAACTCAGAGCGGAGTGCAACGGGCAAGCCCCAGTATACCAGCATGTAATTTTGATGGAGTCTGAAGCCCTGCCAGCGCTGGCACTCAGATGTTGCTGCCAGTGGTGAAAGCCAGACAGACCACAGGTCAGGTTGAGGTCACAGCTCCGGGGCCTTTGAAGAAACCAAGCCACCTCACTACTCCAGTCAGCCTGCACTTATCCACAACGTACAGTCCAAGGAAATGAGTATCTCTGACACTTCCTCTTACATTCACATGAACGAGTGCTACACGTAGCTGAGCAGAAATAACGTCTGTTTTCATGCCCTGCTGGAAAATGAATACAATGTGTGGAATGACTCTAATCACACTGACTTATACAGTCTGTCCAATGATATTATCTGTGACCTGTGTGTATTACCTTATATTATCTTATGATTGAGGACAATATCAAGAGGGTATCTTATGTGTGTGAAACAAGGCATACTGCAAGGCATAAAAACCTCACAACAAGTCTAAAAATAAGTTCGGTGATTCAAAGTGAACAGCTAACAGTCTGTGTATTAACATAATAAGCTTAAATAGACTGTCAGTTGTATGCAAAGAATTCTGCTGGAGACTGAAGTGAGTGAAAGGTGTGGACAAACTCACAAATACAGTCCCATTTTGGAAAATGGGAATGAAAAAATCCAAAAAGTTTGCTATGCCATAGAAGAATTGTTTTCTTAAAACATTCTTCAGAGGTCCCAGAGCTGTATTTCCAGCACATAGAGATATGAATCATCTACTGGTTCCTGTAAACCAGTCTGAAAACCACTGCCCTAAAGAACCTTTTAATATATGATTATTTAGTGCAATGGTTATAGGACTCCAGTTGTTCTTCAGGAATCACATCCATGGTTTTGCTGTGTTGTGTAATTGGGACTGAGCAAAAATGTGGACCAAATCTCTTTTAAACAGTCCAAGAACCCGTTGTGGCAAGTTTATTTGGGTTGAGTTTAGGAGTTCCAGTCAAAGTATTTTTTAGTAAACCAGGACCAGGTTACCAGGTTAGTATATGTGTGTGCGTGCACGTATGTGTGTGTGTGTGTGTGTTAGATTATATGTTACTGTCTATGTCAGTAGGAGTGACTTGACGTCAAAAAGTTGAGCAAAGAGGAGGTTATAAAGTTGCAGAAGCTCACACTGTGTCACACTGATATGAGAATGCGTTCCTCACCCAGACGAAGCCTGAAGCCTGCTTGCTAGTGCGTCTGAGAGCTCAACACCCCTGCTGGGCATGAGTGGGGAGGTGAGACCCCTGGGCTCGCAGGAGCTGCCGTTCGTCGACAGGAAGCGCTATTGATGGGGAGGAGAGAAATGTCAAGTCCTCTTGTGAAATGACAAACTGTGCCATCACTCTGCATGTCAAGCGCCCCTGCTGCACAGCGGAAGCACAGCCACATGCTCATACTGTCCCGTCACATGCCATGGACTGTCTGAATTTAGCTAAGAGGGCCACAATCATGCAAGAAAATATGGAGGGCTTTCCACATCTGTGGCATGTGGCAGATTTGGGATGTAATTGCAATGCAGCTTCACAGGGGATAGTTGTCTCATAATTCAAAACACAATGCTCCTAAAATTTTAATTTCCAGCAACAAGAGCTAAATCAGCCCATCTCACAGTTATTGCCAGAGATAACAAAATCATATCACAAGTGTATGTTCATTATTTCTCAGTTTATTGAAACAGGCAAAGAAATTGCAGATTCAAAACTTTCAAACAACAGCAAAATTGTGTTTGTAATAAATATTTTGTTATGATTTTAATGTGCTAGTATAGTAATTACAGTCTTGTTTCATAAAAGGAAAAAAAAACCATTTTACCTATATTTGTCATTTTTTGATACAGAATATTGATACAGAATGTAAACGGATAAGCAAACATACTTTATTAAGCAACGAGCAGTGTAAATACATGTATAACAATACATTTAGCAAGCCAGTGAGAGCCTAATTCCCAGTGTTCTTTACTGCAGTCTCCATCTTTCCATCTCCCCAGTGTGCCCTTAACATCCTCCAGTGTAATTAAGGAATAAGGTCACGCTGATATGAACTCTAATCAAACCAGAACACAGAAAGACAGAGAAGGGAAATGGTGGAGAAAGTGGCTCTGAAACAGCTGACCCACATGTTTGCAGAATCCATTCTCACTGATCAATAATTCACCAGCCAGGGCTTCATGTTTGCAATTCAAAAATCAGCAGCACTCATCTCACACGTCTGGCACTTTAAGCAAGGAAATATAGCCCATGCAGAGTGTCAGACAGGGGAATATTAACAGGGCAAATGAAATGAGTCGTCCTTCTATCAGAAAAGTACAAATCAAGAAAATTGTGTCCGTCTGATCCAGTTTTTTCCAGACTTGTCTGATGAGTTTGCCCATTCTCACCCATTGGGAAACTGACTGTGAGCTCATTAACTACCTCCAGGTCCAGCTAAACACAGCAAACCCCCCCCAAAAAAAAAAAAAAAAAAAAAAACGAGCTGTAGAAGGAGCTGTGTCTCATAAGGCGTTATAAGTCTCTTCTAACTATATTAATCACGTACTGATCATTGTCTTCTACATCTATCAACTGTTGCTTCTGACAGCAAAATCCTACAGCAGAAAACCACAGTTAAAGCCCACTGAATAATGGTAACGATACTGATTATGATGAATGCCCATGATTATATGAGTCAAGCAAACAATCACATTAACACAGGTAGGCAGTCTGTTTATCCTCTATGAAGTGATTGAGTGGTTCCCAGGTTGCTGGTGTGTATATGGTCTCATGTTCCAAAGCGCTGGATGATGTGATGATGACTGAGATGTGGTGTAATAGGCTGTTCTGGATGCATGCCGTCCACACAGGCACGTGTCCTATTCAAATGACACCACATCACAGGAAATGCCACCCGTCTCTGCTGAGCTGGATTGAATCAGTCGCACCCCTTCTGTTTCAGTCCACAAAACATCACAGCACATCATAATGTTTCAGTGCACCTGGCTCTGCCTGTGTGTTTGTGCGTGTGTATGTGTGTGTGTGTGTGTGTTAGTGAAAATGTGTGTATTTGTATGGCACAAAGAACATGTGGTTGAGATGCACATTTGTAGTCTATATCTGAGCATGATCAAATGCTGGGAAATCAGCTGAAAACTGATTTGTGCTGCTCTCGGCCTTGCTTAAGGGTCTGGCAGCTTGATGCTTGAGCAATTCCATATCAAGCCAAATGGATCATTTTCCTGGAAAGTCACTCATGCTGTCAATACAGATTTGCTACTTACAGGCGGTACACACAGTTGCCAAGCAGATTCGTAGTGTTTCTTTAATAATCAGACGTTAGGGAAGGAAAGCAAGCATCAGACCTACTAGAAAGGGAAGAATTTTGTAGGCTGATTCTTTTGTGGGAGTTTTCAACAAACTGAGGACAATGTTAAAATACACTGCAAAAGCTACATCTTTTGTTTGAGAATATGATAATAGTGAATCCAAGCCTGACATCAGTGGCATTTATTGGGGGCAACCAGTCATCGTGCCCCTCCAAACCCACTATTGTGTATATGCTTCTGTGGTGGCAAGTATCAAAAACAATTAAAGTGAAACTGAACTTATAGTGTTTGTCGTGTGCCTGTTCCAAAACTGTATATTGATAGACATAGGATGGTTTGTGCCCCATCAGTAGAAGATTGTGAGTTCAAACCCATGTGAAGCCATAGCCATCTGTGACTGGAGTATACAAGAGCAAAACTGGCCTCACTTTCTCTCTGTTAATAGGACGGATCTTCCTCTCCCCCCCTCACTCAGTGCCAGGCTATCTAGTGCAGATATCTATTAGTTAACTTAATGGAATTAGCAGTTAGCATTGAGCTGCCCAATAAAGTTGTGTTTTCAGCAGCTCACAAAGACCCTCCAATTCACCCTCTGACCTTAGTAGAATGCATCACCTTATATTGGCTTTGGATTGTGTTTGGATGTTCTGTATGCAGTGGGGAGATGAATTTGCAGATTTCCTAAATCATTTGACCTATAAATGTGTCTGTCCTGTTTATCCTCCTCTGAATATGAACTCCATTGGACAGATATTTTCCTTTTTTTCTGCTTGGATACACTGTAACCAAAACCCCCTATGGTTTTTAGATGCCATGATTTCAATGATTTAGTTTTGGCGCTATGCCTGAGGGAACTGGAGACACTTTGACTTTTCAACAGGTCTGTTATACACAAATGTAAGCTGGAGCCAAATCCAAAGTACAGGGAGGATGTCACAACTAGTTCCCATGTTTTCACAAGCAAGCAAGAGTGGTGGGGGTAGTGGGGTGGGATTTGGGGAGATATTTCAGCACATGTGCACTCTTACATAAACATGGCCAGGTTGTAGGATTACGTTGGATTTGATGGTGGGAGGGAGGGAGAAAAACCTGTCACTGGTGTAGATTTCGTCTTCATTATCCAAAGCACAGGTTCATTCGTTGTTTAAAGCTAAATCAGTTTGCTGATGATTACAGCAGCAATGATATAATCACAAGTGCTAGCACTGAATGTAATGTAAATCTCTTATCTACAGGATTAACCTCAAAGTCAACCAAAGGCCAATCCTTTTGAATTCCCTAAGTACACCGTGTCTTAACTATAAATATAACAAGAAGAATCAATATTTAAAATCCTTACGCTCAATAACAATTAAGCATAAGTCAACCATACATGTAGTAGAAAGAATTTTGTGGAGCAAGGAAGAAAGGCAGCACAAAACTGTCAGTTACAAACCCCCATATGGATGATCATAATATTTACAGTGAGCTTGTACAGACTAGGGTCTAGGGACTTACATGGAAGAGTGTTTCTTTTGAAAAAGATGGCAATGCTTTAGATTTAGATAGACCTCTGTTTGAAAGCTGCTGCAAGGAATTCACAAAAAACCCAATCTATAACATCTAATGATCATACTTGTCCTACACAGTCTTGATGTCTCCAGGGCTACTGGGAGAGACTGTGGTGTAAGAGAATATTAAGCCATTATGATTCTGGTGATTGGATCTAAAATGGGACTAGCTCCCCACCTGTTATTTCATTATTTACTCTATGGCTGGTAACATGAGTGAATGATGGAGAGATATATATCACCATGACGCTTCACTCTAATCCTGTTACGCATTGTGGGATACTAATGGAAACTAGATTGTGAAACATGCAGAGGAAATACAATATAGGGATGCACTTCTCTGATAATGTCAATCCATGTCATGTTGCTCCATGTGCTACCATGAGTTTCACCTCTGAGACCTACCACACCAACCATGGACTAGTCGTTGATTTTACTGTCTCTACCGAGCATAGGGGTCCTTCACATGAAAAGGTCATAGTTATGCTTAAAGTATCAATTTGGCTCTCTTGCCATGACATGCTCCAAAGACCATGCTTTAAGAAATCAATACTGATCCAAGTTTAATGAAATAATATGGTCTTAACGTTTACATCAAGCACAAACTGATATTGCCATGGACAACAGATGATGGATAAACACAGGCTTTTAAGCATGGATCCAGACACACAACTTTTGTCTAGCTCCTCCTTAAATTGTTTGAAACACTAGAACTGTGAACTTATTTTGAGCTTACCACGAGGAGATGACATTGTAAACACTGTACAGTCTGTATAACTGTCGATTCTTTATCTGTTTGTTGATTTGCCCTACTTTTCAAAATATTTCTCAATGCTGTTGTGTTATTGTGATGCTGATTTTGGTACCGTGTTTATTCCGTGTGACTGAGTGCTGGCCAGGCCTGTCAGCTGCTCTCTGTATTACTCACTTTCAGAAATGGGACGCTTCACACCCACTACAATCTGTTCCTGAGGGACTGACTTTTCAGAAGGCCCGTCTGTGTCCAACTCCGGTAATTTCACACCCCACCCCAGTGCTCCCCATCCTACTCCGTGCCTCTATATCCAGATGGACTCCTACTCAGTGGCCACCAGCCACAAAGGACTCAAACTCTCAAATCCATGAATGACACGATAAGGCTTCAATGAAGATTATGGCATGCAACATAAGTGAAATGTTGAGTCTGTGAAAAGCAACTGGAGCTCATGTTCCTTTGATATGATGTGTGTTTGAATTATGTCCAGATAAAATTCTTGCTCAAAACTAATACAAAGGACACACTGGGCCACAAACCAAAAACCAATATGTGCCATGGAATTTGTAGCTTTGCTGAACTCTGTGAATTGAAAAGTTTTTAAGTGGTATCAAAGCTGTAATGTCCCCTGAAGAACAGTCCCACATGGCCAGCATTTAAGGGTAATGTCAGTGTGTGTTCATGAATAAATGAACATACCATCCCACAGATGGAATCTACTGGCCATCTTCCCCTACATTCAGTTTCATATGTAACATAGTTAAAAAAACAAGCATGGGTTTGTGTTTACTTCAACTTAGATAACCTTCACCTCAGACTGGGTAACCTGGGTAAAAGGATCATCATGAATCACTCTAGATTATACTTCCGTACATTCTAAAAAGTTATACAAACTTGCTACGAATAATATAGGATTTTATTCTCGTAGGATCTGTTGTAATATTTCAGATGTTTCAGGATTCACATTAGAATTACTAAAGTGTAGTGTAAAGATGAACACCAAAAATGTTGACATTTTTGGTGTTCGAAATTTCGACCATCTCTACCTATTTGTTATATTTTACTATTTATGTTTCTTATTCATAAAACACTCCTTGATCACTCGCCACACTTACTGAAGTCTTTTGCATCCAGTGTCTGCTATGTACATCACCAGGTCTTCTGTTCATATTGAGTTAAGGTCCCATAAATCCAACACTTCCCTCAGTCAGTATCTCAGTCTGCTATTACTACAGAGTAGAACTCACAACATTAGACACTAGGACATTATTTTTAGATATCCCCATATTTTGCTTTGGCTTGCTTATTTGTCTTGGTCCGTTGCCTATTTTATTATTGTTAGCTGGCATATGTTTTTTTTCAATCCCCGATTCCTCCTTTCTCACAGGCATCTCCTGCTACTTACCAGGACATCTAAGTAATAATTTGCTCTTAATGGCTTGCCTTGTTAATACAAAGGTTACTTAATAAATAAACAGCAAGTAAGAGGAGATATCAGCTTTCATTCCCTTAAATCATTCAGAACTCTAATATATATATATATATATATATATATGTATGTATGCACACACACACACACCACTCTGTACCTCACCCATTAACTCTCATGCACTCATGAGAGGTCTTGTGCCTTCTCTACATAATAAATTATAGAGCAGAAAAATGTTCCCACCGAATCATGCTTAAGCTCTACACACTCATTCAGAATGGCTACTTCCCAATCCCATCTACATCTTTACACTTCTAAAGATTCATCAGATGGAGGCAATCAATGACCTATGCACCGTAGTCGCAGTATTAGAGATGAGGTCAAATAGAGGCTAAGAGGAAATCAGTAATGAGTAATCTTGCTGCGACTAAAGGAGTACTATGTAGGCAGGGCAGGGTCCTGTGTGATTAGTAGTCTGGCTAGCTGGGAGGTCACTGTGTCTGTGGAGGTCTTTTCAGCTGGCCCCCTGCCCAGTGGAGCTGGCAGAGCCAATAGAGAGAGAGCGGGGTGGCCAAGAGCTCACAGTGGGGGCTGGTATCCACCTGATTCATACTCAGCCACACTGACAGGCAGTTTTATCTAGCCCACCCACACACCTGATAGAGCTGTGCACAGCATCTCAGCAAAGACATACTCACCCAGGTCTGAGGAACCTTTCTGTTAACCTAACCTAGCAGTTTGGCTTATCATACATGGTCAGAACAAAATAATTAGCCTAAGCAGCAAGACTGCTTGACTTCCCACTGGTTGGGATTAAAACTCAAGCTAATGGCCATTTCATTTTCCAAGCCCAGTGAAATATGTAAGTTAGCAATTCACTGCTAAATCTATACATTTATTGGATATCTTTTAATGACATGCACCAGAGGCCAAATGATAGTTTGATAGAGGAAAATAAACCCAGGCCAACTTCTTTTTTTGAAGCAGGCCTTCATTTGAAATGTTCCTTATCATGGACCATTTGGAGTTATAGTAATCTGGAATAGAGTTCCAGCATGAAGGACTGCAAAAATTCTCTGTACAGCTTAAAAAAAACCGTCTACTAATTCCTCCATTCAGAATGTCATTTGCAGCCAACCTTGAGAGAGAAAGGGAGAGATAGAGAGGAAGAGAGAGAGAAAGGGAGAGAAAGAGGGAGAGAAAGAGAGAGAGAGCAGCTGTTGCGCTTCTCGTACCCATTAAAAGTGCGGTATATACTTATCCAAAGCCTTTTTGGAAAAGAATAGGTCCCTTGTAACAGCTCTGAAGACATTTTTACTGGCTCCCAGTGCTGTGCAGAACACTTTGAAAAGTGGTTCCCCTACATAATAGAATAATCCTTTGAAGAACCTTTTCTAGCAAAACCGACTGTGTGCACAAAGTGGTGGTGCGAACCAGGGGCCTGGGTTTCTGGGGCCCTGAATGTTTAATGAATAGCCTGGGATCTCAAAAATAATAGTAATAAAAAAAAATATTCCAATCATTGCTGGCTCCTGCTGTTTTCATCAAATCAAACCCCTTCCGACCCCCTCTGCTGACACATCAAAACTTTAGGCCAAAGGTTTAAAGATCTTAACATTACCTCTGGTGTAAACACAGAAACCTTGTTGCTTTAAAATAGAGAAAAATAAAGAGAGAAAATTGAACAGACATTGCCTTGGACTGGTGCTGCTTTGGCTGCAGCACCCATTACAGTAAAGACTATTCTCAGAAAATTCTACCAAAGTGCTTTAGTCAGTCAGATGTGCCTGCCTTGATTTTCTCATTATGATGGCGAGGCCTTTCAGGGTCATGAAGTATAAAAGCCTCACAGGTCTATTTTAAAATCAGTGGCGATGCATTTCATTTAACTACTCTTTACAGTGTCTTAACTGAGGCACCTTTGTAACTATTCCCGTAGTGAATGAAGGGTTGAAGGGGAGTAGACCTCAAAAGTTCATCCTGCAACAGTTGTAAATGTGATGCGCTGTGGTAGATGACAATGCACAGAAAGATTCTATACAAGTGCTTTGTGTTATAAATACGAGACATTAATCAGCCTTATATGATTCGTGCTTTTTCTACTCATTAACTCAGATTTCTGTTTCTTTGTGATGAGTTACCCAGAGACTTGTCTCAGCAGGCTTGACACAATATATCATCAATTTTATAACTTGAGTAGTCCATTAAGAACACAAGGACAATAATATCTTAATTGAATTGCTGAGAGGTAATACAAAAACACAGCCATTAATGACAATGGTTACCGTCTCATGCCAAATGCAATTTCAAGTGAGGTGGCTGGAAACACTTTACTATCCTTCTCCATCAATAAAGGGGAAGGGTGTTCATTCCGTTCTGGTGATATTTGCTATTAGAGCACATGAAGAGTTTATGGATGCTGACTAAATTTTGTAATAAAGGCCACCTTAAGCTATAGCCTGCAGTGTTGTTTTGATGCAGGAAAGAAGCATGCAGTAATTTTCTGAAAGCTTGCTGCAGCATGGTGCAATGGCAAATACTATCGACCTCAATCAGCCATATAATAGAACTCCTTACAACTTACTAGGCTCTTTACTATGCCCACACACGCAGCCACACGCGCATGCGCATATGCAAGCACTGATGTTTTGATCTGTAAAACTCCTCTACACAAGAAAATGCACAGAGTCATTGTTGCTCCTTGCAAGAAGTATCCCAGCTTAATGGAATTTCAAGGCCACATGCACTTTTCTGGGCACTATGGCAGTTCACAAGGACCCAAGGTTAGCTTTGAATCCCCCTGACGTGAAAAAAGACATTCTTTTGTTCAGCCCACATGCATACTACGAAAGTACATAAACTCCTTTCTCACTCAAGGCTGCTCTCAAGGGCTTTCAAATCTTAAATCAACGGCCAACTTTGGTATGACAGCAGAAGAGCCTGAATAAAGGAACACTTTCTGATTTATATCAGAGCCAATATGAGCTTACAGCTTACCTATGTGTAATGTTCTCTCATTATCAAGACTTGTGACCACTTCCACTGCACCTGGTAATTAAGCTCTATGTTGTCCTTCGGCAGAGACATAATGGACCAACAGGAAATCTTATCATACTTTTCCCTGCTTAAAAAGAGACCCGTGTGAGACTTTCTCACACCCAATGACCATCTGAATAATTAGTTCTTCATTTATGCTTCAACAATCCCTGCAAACCCTAAACACATATATATTTAGCCATTTGCATAGATGTTTGTTAGGTCACACACCATGTTCAAGGACAGCCAAGCATTCTCAAAGGCTCACTTTCAGAACTAATGATGTGCAAACAGTGCAAAGTAGTATACATTTCATTCCTCTCTCTGGCCTCAGCAAAAGTGACGAAGAGGACACTCATGATGCCATAAATGCTTAAAAAGCATGTTGGCCTTCTTTTTAATAGTGGCATTCATCAAATTACTTCAGTAATGTTCTCCACAATACAGCAGCAACAGAACTGCCATTACCATCCAGGACCAGGGAAGTGCAGCGGCTTCTCATATGTCAGTGCAAGCTATACGGCATTATTTGACACATTTAGCTCCTATTAAAAAGAACTCATTGTCTTGGACAGAATAAGGGCATGTGGACTGCTAGTGATTACTCATCAAAGCTCGGCATAAAGGTACATAAGTGAAGGCCCAGAACAAGGCCATTTGGAAGGAGCTCATCACAAGCAGTGAAAACACAATATCCATTTCTAAACAGTGCATTCCTGAGATGGAACTGATTACCCTTTCCCCTACATAGCAGGCGGCACACATTTACCGAGAAAGCTTTCTATAAGGTGCAACATAAAGAGGCCAAGCTCAAAACAGATCTTCTGAATTATTATCCCTCATTTTGCAGCACTGACCTGGTCAAGCCTGCTGATATGAATTAAGCAATGCTATGGACTTACAACATTTGTCATTGTGGTGACCCCAATGCTTAAATGTAATTGGATTCCATATTTCTTATCCTCATGTGGCTTTGAAAGCACCTGAAATCTAAGATTGGAAGAATGGAGAAATCTAATTCTTCTGGAGTCATTTGTCATGCTCTGTCTAGTTGGATGGATTTTTTTGGGAAATCTGGCAACCAGACAGGTTTCGGCCTTTAGTCCTGATCAAGTCATCTCATTCTACAGCACTTTCATCAGATGCTGATCCCAGTGTCTGAGTGAGGAGCACCAAGCTGCCAGCGATGCCTTGCCTGCCCTCTTCCCCAAGATGTTCTCTGTTGCCCTGCACTGCTCTCTGATGGGTCATCTGTTGCTGCTGGCACAGCACAGCCAGAGAATAAACAGAATTAAGGCGCTTTCTGTGCTACGGGGAACAAAATGTATATACTTCGCAAAGAAGAAGTAGGCCTGTGGAGAGAAATGTTGAGTTTTGAGTGATGTGGTTGATTTGTGTGAGAAAGCGTTGCATGTACTCCATATGAAAAACATGGGGTATTTTGTCACATGCGTTTTATTAAGGCTGGGTGTGTGAATGTGTATCTGAATGGACAGGAAGGTGATACATAAACAGTGAGGCATCCTGTGGTGATGAAGGAGTATGAAAAACCCTCCTACTGAGCCTTTAGTTTTTAGTTTTCAGTAGCAAGAAGCACTAAATAGGTATCAGGAGAAAGGCTTCACTCAACAGCTTTTTATTCCTCAGCATGCTCTAGACTCCATAAAAAGCTTGTGAGACAGCATTCAGTTAGCTGCTTCAATGGGCTACTTTGGGCTTATTTTAAATTGCCTGGCTCATTAATTCTACGGCTTATTATTCAGTTATCGCACAATGTAAACTGTCAGACTGATTTTAATAGTTGATCGTTATTAACGTGAGTGATAGAATTCTAATCCCAGTTGGTGGGTCAAGGTTATTTAAAGGGTTAAAAGTTTCAGTGGCAGTTATTTGAGAGTGCAAGATTCACCCAGACTTTATTCTCTATTATACACCAACTCAGTGAAAACAAAAAATACTGGTTGTTCCTGCTGAATTCTAGCCATAAGTTCAGGACAAGGTCACTTTCCAAGTGGAAGCAGATTTTTCTGTGTTTACTTGAGAGGAAAAAGATTACAGAGAGAAAAAGAGTAACCCAAAACCAGTGAGTTTGAAGGGCCTCTCTGACAGGTGGTTCAGTTTAAGCTTTTTCAAACAGGACAATGGAATATAATGCTTTACACAGACAAAAGGATGTAGCTTGAGGAATGGCATTTCCTCAGTTTTTCCTACTTGTTAACAATTTCACTGTGAAAATATTCAAGCTCCTGCTCCCCTCCCAAATGCACTACAGCTCCCTCCCTGCAGACAAAGACAACACGTTTCCTCCCTAGTCCGGGAGGGACCCCTGACCCAGAGATTGGGGAGTGGGACAATCTGAGTTCAGCTGTGGACTCAGGTTCTGATATTAGGCTTTTCACCAATTTTCTAGAATGGGTGGGGACCTCTGGGTGAGAACAGATTTCAGAACGTAAGATGCTTTAAGACCAACAGTCCTTAATATGCTGAGAGAGTACCACGGTGCACCATCTTGAATGAGTTTGATTTTCTTGATTAAAAACAAGTGAACCTAATGAACTTAGACATGGTGGAAAAAGAAAGTCTGTCTTGCTGGTATTTCATCAGCTCTGATGACACCAAGTGAAATCATTGGCTGAAATTGTAATTGAGGAGTTGATGGAAAAAATGAATAATTTTGCCACTGGGATTGTAATATCTGAAGACAGCGAATGCCTGGGCATACTGCGGGACACAGAAGGAGGCGGATACTTGTATGTTGATAATAAAGTGAGCCTCGAGTGACCCTCGGCACCGCCATCCTTTACAAAAGCACAGGTGGTCAGCCTCCTTAACATTCTTGCAAACATACCCTTCAAGGCATACACATGTATGTGTGTGTGAGTAAGAGAGAGAGTGAGAGAGAGAGATAGAAAGAGAGAGAAAGAAAGAGAGAAAATGGAGAAGACGTTTGTGCATAACATAAGCTGGCCATGCCTTTTTTAGGCATTATTCTGCCATAATGAAAGTGCTGCTCTGCTTTGCATGCATGAGCCTGTCCGGGCTGCATGGCTTTAGATTGCTTTTCTTTATCAGGCGTCAGGGCTCACTGCATCAGGAGCAGGCACATAACTGCATATTTCATAAGTACATTTATTCAATTGATTGCTGCTGCACACTGGCCAGCTGCCTAATGTAGCCCAATTACCACAAGAAGCTCTTTGGACTTGTGCACTGCCTCCATCTTGCATGTGTGCTGAAACTGAATACAGGCCTGGCATAAGGCAAGGGCTAGCTCCCTTCTTCTACCTCTTCTAACTCTCTCTCTCTCTCTCTCTTTCTCTGTTTATCTCTCCTCATGTTCAACCCCTCTGTCACCTTACTCTTTTGGTTTGCCTCTGGT
>JBBIGA010000007.1:12970848-12984763 GCA_037576975.1 Alestes dentex
TGGGGGGGGGGGGGGAGAGAGAGAGAGAGAGAGAGAGAGAGAGAGAGAGAGAGAGAGAGAGAGAGAGAGAGAGAGAGGGTTAGACATTGATGGCATACCCCAAGCAATAAATACATCCTGTATGACTCTAGCTCTAACACTTCTAACTAAGAAAGACTAACTCTTCTAATTAAAAGCAAAATCTCTTCCTTGTCCATCTCTTCCTATTCCTCCTCATCTTCCTCTGCCTTCTACTCTGTCTCAGTGTTCTGGACACATCTGGACACATCAGAAGCTAAAGGAAATATCCACATCCACTAAGCACCTCAAGCAAACAATATGTGATTAAAGCTCAAGAGTGGAATTTTTTTCTTCACTCCACACAAAGAGCAGAGGGATCATAGTTATTTACACAGTGTTAATGTTAAACTGTGATTTTTATTGTGTATTTTATGCTTAAGAGCAAATATGGAAAAAAAAAACATAGATAAATAGAAACCTAGAAAGCCAACAAATAGTGCTCTACTGTAGTCACCTGGAAGCAAGTCTCCCCAAGTACTCACATTTTCCCAGTTTTCCCAATATTTTCTTTAAAAGTCTTTTTATTGCGGGGGGCTTGTAAACCTTTATATATCCAAAAAAGCAGAGTTTTCTTTAGCAGAATTTTTCACCCCAGCAGAGGACAAGACACTATTCACTTTTCAAGTTCACTATTCTGTTCAATTCATACACTGCAAAGAAGGCAAAAAATGAAAAGGAACTGTAGGGCATTAGCAAAGGAAATGCAGGAATCTCCTGAACATTTCTGGATGAGACAGAAACTGAACTCTGGCAGAAACACGCCAAACCATGTTTGGAGGAAGAAAGGCACTGTGCACCCAAAACTCATCTCGCCCATGGAACACAGTGAAGGGAGCATCATAGTTCAGTGCTGTTTTGCTGGCTAACTTAACAAATAATGAATTAAGTATCACACAAACTATAATGTCAGCTCTCTTCATAACTCCTCACATCACCTCACATCCCTATGGATGTCATCATCTATTTTGGTGTCCAATGCGGGAAAACCACTTTACTGCCCCATCCATGCGCATGGAACTAGACCCTTGTAATATCATCATGACCATATACTGATGTAATTATGTTTATGTATCATCATCACTCAGCCATGAGCAGCAGTTTACAACTCTGAAACCTGAACACCTGCCCTTATTGACTGAGGGTCAGAAAACCATCAGATCACATCCAATAAAAAGATGAGGTCAGTCATTTCAGGTCTTTCCTACACAGTGTGAGGTCACCAGAATGATACAGCATCATCAGACCCTAGTAGGAAACCCAAGCTAAAGTTTCATACTTGAAATAAATCAACAAAATCGAGAATAACACATTATCAAAATCCCAAAAGAAAGGTGGACTGGTGTGAGGCAGAATTTCTTAGAAATATGCTACACTATTCCAGACTCTTAGGACTGACGAAAGGATCACTGCAGTGCATTACAAAAAAATGTGAAATAGCAGCAATAGGACGGCAGAACACAGAGATAATTGAGAGGGGAAAAAGACACACAGAGTGTGACAAGGAGATGGAGGTCATCTTGAGGTGGAAGCGTGGGCGGTCCAAGAAATTCACCTCAGAATTGGACGTGTACTGACAGACACACATCTAAGACTTCGATTAAGCAGCAGATGGTAATCAGCAGCCTCAAATCATATCCTCCTTACCTGAGCCAATTCATCTGTTTGGGGGATATTATCAGCATACAACCAAGACTGTGCTGATATTTGAAAGCAGACTTGAAAAGATTATCCTCTACACAGTTTGTTTTATGTTTTAAAAAAAAATCTCTAGTTGCAAATGACTGAATCTATGTGCAAATTACTGAAAACCTAAGGACATTTTGGCAGGAGCACCAAACAGAAACATACGAAATTAAGCCAAGACTCTGCCAAGACACCTTCAACAAAACTTGAGGATTAGCATTACGAATCAAAATGACTCCTTTTCTCTTGAAACCAAATCAGCATAAACATGGTCTGATGAGATCTTAAGGGCTGAAATAGTTCCTGCCATGCATTAAGCAGCGACACAGCCGGCGTGACCTTTATATCCATCGATCTTTGGAAATATCAGTGTGATTATTGTTGCCATGGAGATGGGGCAGCTTACAGATCATCAAGCAGGCTGGCCAACTTCTTTCAATAGATCTTAATGACCGCCGGAAGCATGGTGGCCTTCACAGTTGCCGTTGGAATAAATAAAAAACTGTTTCCTCCCTCTCTCACGTAGTGCCGATTCTGTTGAGATACAATAGCTCCCAATCAGGACCATGCAGAGACATTTAGAGGGGTAGGTGGGCAAATTAAGAGCATGGAGAAACTAAACCAAACAAAGTTTTTGTACATGAGAGGAATTCAGTGAGAACTGTGTTGACAGTCTAATGAATACCTTAAGACTAATTTGCAACATTAGATTTCCACAGGCGTATAGTGATTCGAAATAGATACTTTATGCTATTTGCATGCAGACAGATTAGATGTCCTTTATACAAGGGCATGATTTAAAATGATCACTGGAGACTGGTCTTTTCAATTATAGCCTCAAAGGAAATGAGCATAACTCATCCTACTGTTGCACATAAGACCCTGACAAGTGCTAACCTGTTTGAACAGGAACTGAAATAGCCTAGGTCAAATATTCTGGATCGCCGGAAAAACACCATATGCCCCTTCGAATCATGGTTTGGCCGCTATGCTAAAGTTACTGTTGAAATCCGCTGTTGGAAACAGGCTACTGCTGGTTTCATAAGCGAATGAATGGGTAACTGACTCACTGATCCGAATCTGTTCCTCTGAGGCAATGAGTTCACTTTTGCAGGGAATTGTGGGTATGACTCACAGAGCTAAAAGTCCACTGCCTAATATCTTCTGATAACTGGATATAAAACCTTTCAATAAATGATGCAAGTTGCAAGACAACTGTAAACAAAGCAAGCACATCAGTCTCACACTGATGTATCCATTTCAGTCTCCTCAGAAACAGCAAAAATGAAAAGAGAGATACACTTGTCAGAGAAATGAGTTTGTAAAAATGAGATGAAAAGTAAACACTATCATCACTGTAATTAATTCTGAATGCATTAGCTTCAGTAATCTGTCTTTGGAGGAGACACACTTGTTGGCAACAACATAAACAGTCTGATTAAAAACACACTGTTGCAACATTAACCTCAACTGGAAACACAAAGAAAAAGTTCAGTGATTTCTCTTGGTGATGTTCCAGTTTTAGGAAAAGTGCTGAGTTTGTTTTCTTTCCCGTTTGTTGTAGACATGGGGCGAGTGATCGGGTCCTGATCAGATCAGAGCAGCCTCATACCATTTGCTCCAGTCTGATGATAGACAACTCAAACGCAGAGATTCTGCAAATCCCTCAGGCAGCACTAATCTACTTCGCCTCTCTACCACCTCCTATCTTATTTATCTACTTCAGTGCATTCCTTATGCTCTGATAGACTCTGTAAGGACATTTTGAAGATGTTTGTGAAATGTTACAGTGCAAATATCACCACTCACATCATCAATAATAACAAAGATAATGGAGTGTTACTCAGTAAGGAGCCCAGCTTTACTACTAATGAGTTTTACTTTCATGTTGTTTTTGTCATCTTCTGTGATATCGCGACATTTTTTGCCAAATATTTTTAACGCACTCTCAAAAATAAAGATGCCAAAATGTTTTTTGGAATGATGCTATCGCAGTCCCTTTGCTCCGCTAAATAGCCTTTTAACTGATGGTTCTTTAACTTCTTTAAAAAAAGAAAATGATTACAATCTTCAAGTATATCGTTTAGTAACCACATGGGCTACAATGGACAATCATTCTTACATAATAGAAGAAATGTGCTCTTGGCCAATACTGAAGAAAAACAACTTTTCCTCATTTCTTAATATAAAAGAATTTGATGTGATGGAAACATTGCTAAAGATGCAAAAACGCCCTTCTATGAATTTCTTTTTTGATGTCACAGAACTCATCGACATATATCCAAATATTCAACCTATAGCATTTAGCTCTTTTTTAGGTACTCTTTATAATGTAGGGGGTCTACATCAGTTAAAGCTTTTTCCTAGAACCATACATGCATGCCAAGAAATACCTAGAACTCTTTTTTTTTTTAACCCTACAACCTGAGACAAAAGGGGCTCCCTGAAAATACCTTTAGTCCCTTTATGGACCAGACAGGACCCCCAAAGTTACAGCCTCAGTTGGCCCTGAAAAACTCTCAGAACTTTATAACTGTGAGATTGGCTCAGTGGGGAGTCTAACTCACACTGTCCCCTTTGAGATTAAATGCTCACTGACCTTTGCTAATTGCACAACTAGGAGTGGGTGCGGGCAGAGGCGAGGAGCGAGTAGTGGCTATTAAAGTGAACACAGTCTTGTGGGTTCAGGTCGACAGCTCCCACACAATCTCTCAGGGTATCAGTCATATTCGTCTCTGCACTGAGTGGAGGACAGAGTCCCTTGGTGGGACATAGGACACTCAGCAGCAGGGGGTGGATAGCGGGGGAGCTAGCGCCCCCCTCCCCACGCACTAAGCACAGAGAGGAATATGCTTGCCACCTCCCACTCTTTTCCTATTATTGTGGCCTAGAAACACACTACCACCCACCACTTAGATATTCTGAGGTGTTGTTTTTAAAGATAGGAGATGAAAAAGTAAATAGATGGGTAAAAAGGGCTTTTATGCCAGAACTTTGTAGTCGTGTCGTACATCTAGTCCAACAGCAAGGCACATTTTGAGAGTCAGGACACATCTCTTATTGACTTCTTTCTACTGTATCAAGTGGCCTATTGCCATAACATCCACCCGTTGGCTTCTATTATAGGTGAGTTTCAAGTTTAGGAGTCTTCTGTATGTTTAGTAATGAATAATGAAAAAATAGGAGAGAACACAAGCAATGAACTCTGAAATAAAACTGTGTGACTGATGATACGTAAGTGGGTCATTATATAAAACAGTCCCAATCTTTTCTCTTCTCTCCAGCTGTACATGCCGGCTTTATTCATGGCCTTTCATCAAAACACATTTGGCTTAGATAAAAGACACAGGGAGGGCTGGGTAGAAAATAACTCGTTTGTTTGATACAGAGCCAGAATGTGCCCCAGTGGCTTCACCAATTCCCGCTCAAATTGATGCACGTCGAGGTGCGGTCTCCCTGCCATGTTTCTGTGCTACTGCTGAGAGAACCGGCGAGTGATTGCTGCTGAACTGAAGAAGAGAAGCACACACTGATGGACTCATCTGACTTTAGAAAGATAGCACAGATGGTTTTGCAGTGAAGTAGAGTGTAATACCTTTGTAGCTCATTTTGGTGAATGTGAGCGAGGGAGCAAGAAATGATTTGATGATTGAAAAAGTAAAAAATGGACAAACTGAAATCTATAATAAGCTCTAAGATCCAAGTTTGAAATACAGCCTGAAAGAAATTCAGCATTTCATATCAAACATTTTCACATCTTGATACTGTCCAAGCAACATACAGCACAAAACTATCAGTGCAAGAGATTATACTATATTTCACACACTTTAATAAATGTGTGCACTCTGTAATTAGAATGCAATTTTGAGAAAATATACGAAGAGCATTAACAGTTCGATGGAAGGCAGGGCCTCTAAAGAGAGTTGGAATTTCTGGTGAAAATGGAATTAAACTCATTAAACTCATGAAATCATGTCAAAACACTTGTTGAAAATATTAATGCTGTCAGGTAAGGCTTACACCATTCTCTTGAGTTGCATTTTGGTCCATTTTTAACATGCCCTTCTACTAACTGTGCAAATCATAGTAAAGCTAAAAGCATTACTGACATCTTCAGTACTGATGATCAGTACTGTGTGGTGTCTGTATGTGACTGTTTCAACTGACATAACGGAACACTGGGAAACTTTGACTGACAACCCAAATCACCAGAACCGCAGCTGCAGTTCCTAGTTTGGAAAATTAGGTGAAATGCTGAAAGAGGTCTTGGAAAAGTGGACTAAATGGACAGAAACTAACAGAGTGTAATCTTTACCTTACATGACCGATGCTGTTACTGAGGCAAAGGGACTTGTAACCAAGAATGAGTACAGAACTCATGCAAGCGACTTGTTTTTTCTCCAGTGAGCTTAACATTTGTGCAAGTTCCTTTTCCAGGAGAGGCAACACTCACAAAATACTATCTTATATTAAATGTTGTGCAATTTATAGTTATGGGAGCTTATCTCTACTGAAGACATTTTTACTCTTTGATGATCTGATCGATTTTGTTCTAAACCACACCTCTTCAGATTACTTCTAATCTCTTTGTGGTGTGTTATTGAACTAATGGATTGTTCTGACCAGGCTTTTGATGTGTGCTCTTTAAAAATGTTATAAAGATCCAAGAATGATTCACTTTGAAAACACAGATGGTGCCTGTTGAGCAAGGTTTTTCTTTCTTTTCCCCCCCTTCTTCTCAATAACAAGCTATCCAGCCCCCCTTATATGGCTGAGCAAATGTTCGTCAGAGCCAGCAACAGAAACAAGCAACACGTTTGCAGTGCCAGATTGTGAGTGGGTCAGGCATGGAGTAGCTGATGTGCTGGCCAGGACAGGAACTGTGCTGCCACACACACAGAAAACAGGCAAGAAACACAAGAGGAACGAGAGCAACCACAGTGCTTCCACACCCATTAGCTTTTTTCCAGCCTTCGCAAAGAAGGATTCTCTTCTTCATCTTCATTTAAAGTAGTCTGTGATCATCTGTTTACTGTAGCTCTCTTCTTCATCTTCATTTAAAGTAGTCTGTGATCATCTGTTTACTGTAGCTCTACTTCCTGTCACTTTCACAATAAGTCAAACAGTCAGTTGTGCTGCTGTGAATATATCTCACACAGACTTTGATATTGACAGTGCATTGTAGGGAAGCAAAAACACATGAGTTTATGTTGCATCAATCTAAAAGTGCTGATTGGGCTGCATCGATTTTGGAATGTAACAATCAATCATAATCAGTTCATTCATTATCCAAGCCACTTACCCTTAACCAGGGTCGCTGGAGCCTATCTCAGCAGACATGGGGTGAAAGGCAGAGAACCACCCTGGACGGGTCACCAATCTATTCAGGGCAGATACTCAGATATTCACACCAAGGAGCAATTTAGCATCTTGAATCTATCTGATTTGCATGTCTGTGGACTGTGGAAGCTCAGAGGAGCTCCAGGGAGAAACCCACACAGACATGGGGGAGAACATGCCAACTCCACACATGAAGGACCTGGCTAAGTGAGAGCAGTCTTTCACATAGTTTAATACCCTTTAGTACAGTGATCCCCAACCTTTTTTGCCAAGGACCATTTTCATGTAAAACAATATTTTCACGGACCGGTACAAAAAAAATAAAGTGCATAAAAATACAAAGAAGCTCCCAACAGACGTTTGTTTTTCTATCATTTTTGCTAGCTTATGGGCTACATTTTTGATGTACCGTCTCACGTAACCGAGACAAGCCTTTTTTTCGAAATAAAAGATCTTATATAATTTGAAATGGACATATTTTTCATATGTAATTGGTACATAAACAAGCATTTAGTACTTCTTTACCATGCTAGCCTGTAACATAAACCACAATTAAGAAACCTACTGAAACTAACTGTGACCAACACAAGTGACAAAGAAAAACCCGAAAAACTCCCACTTTCATCAACCAAGCCGTCGATGTATTTATGTATTTAATAATACATCAACACATCCAAAATAATAATAATAATAATAATACATGCAAAATCTAATAATAAACGTTGTTGTGCATCTAATAATAATCTAATAATAAAAATCCCCAACTATAATAAACTCAAGGTTGTGCTATACCACTGGGCACTGGGGCACAACAACTGAAGTGAACTGTATCAGTATACATTCATAGTTCAAACCCTCGTTGGTGGGAATCATGCCGACCTGTTTCTGTTCTGGGTCTTTGCTGTGTGAACCCAAAGATATGCTTTCAGGGGTGCATGTGTGCATGTGTGATGTTGGGAGGGATTCCAAGCAATAGAATCCCATAACCTCCCCGAGACAGGCCCATAACCACCCTGTCAGAATGGTGGGCTCAGTGGCCTGTAAGGTGATTAACTGTCAGGGCTTTGGGGGGCTGCGTGTGTGACCGCTTCTAGACTTGTGAGAGCGTCTAGCCGAGAGGTGTTCATCAAAAGCTTGCCGATCTCAGAGTAGAGTGTGAGTGCTGATCCTCAGAGAGCTTGCTCCATCCACAGCTCACACACTGAGAGCCAGCTCGCAAAGTGATGGAACATTAGAAGGCCTGCAACTTCACACTGGCCTCACTAGATGAGTAAGAAACAGCCCAAGCATGGCCAGGGTCTTGTCTGAGCAGTGAAGTGAGATGAGATTATGGCACAAAGATGAAAACCGATTCCCTTAACGTGTGAACTCACCATCATTACTTTCACACTCTTTTACATCTACATTCACACTGCCAGTGTAGTTATTACTGAATTATAAACTCGTCTCTATTGAAAGCAATGCAATGTAAAGGGTGAGCGTGTGACTCTTTGCTACCTGAGACAAAGCAAAATTTTGCCATCAATGTCTTGTGCCTTGTCTTAATTTTCACTAGTTTCTCAGAGTGGTCAGTTTGTGTCTCTCCTGTACTGTGAATCCAAATCCAGCAGTTATTGACAGTGCTCTGATCCAGTGGCACTGATCATTGTCAGTCTGACACTAATCTAGTCCAACGGCACTGAGCAATCTCAGGCTGACAGTACTCTAGTCAAATGGCATTGAGCATTGTCAGACTGACAAGACTTTAGTCCAGCGGAATCGAGCAATGTCAAACTGATAGTACTCTGGTCCAATGGCGTTGAGCATTGTCAAACTTACAGAGAGTGGCTGAACCAATAGAGTTGGTCATTGTGGGGGCATCAAGGTCACTTGACTACTGATGCTAAGTTTGAATAGCTTTACAGCCTGGCAACCATGGACTTTTCAATGACAAAAGCAGACTAAATACGTGTTATATCAATTATAGAAAACCTATGTCTAAAATGTTTGAAAGGAAGAGACAGAAATGTGAGGGGGGGGGGGGGGGCTTGGGCCTTTCCCCTTGGGTATCCCCAGTGCGTGTGGAGTCCTGCCTGTGCCCCTCAACAATAACATTTAACTATTAATCACGATTTTGCTAATTAAAAGGACCTGGCTTGCATCAGTCACATGATGGCCATTAACCATTGGTCACCCTTGACGGCAGAGCATGCTGGTTACGAGCCGGAACGAGCTCACAGAGAGCACGCACATTTTTATAGGCTGGGTGGTGCAGAGCTGTAGGGGAAACACACAAGTTAATTGGGAGACGCAGACTGATGCAACAAAAACCAGTAAGTAGGGTTGTCTTTGTTGTTGAGTTGTCTTGTGGCAACTGACGAACTGAAACAAATGAGCATGCTGTGTGTGCACTGTGCAACAGCGTGACAAAACATTACCTGTCCTTTTATTAACTGCACAAGTTGTGGTGGTCATTAGCCACTAGCTAACTGGGTAAGGGTGTCATGGGTCTGTATCTCTGTCCATCGTTTTAGGGAACATATTTCGTTTTAAAGTAAGTTACAGGGCTTTTCCCTGCCTTTCTGGAGGGCTTATATTTCACTAAAATCTATCTAATATGCATATCCACAAAATTATGTATTATTATAATTACGATATAAAAAAACACACTGTATTTTGAAGAAAATACTTTAAGAAACAGATTATATTAGATTTATATTTCAAACATGACAAAATGCTGATTTTACAGCAGCAAAAGGTACTTCATGTGCCTCTTTTGAACTTTGAGCACCCGCCACTTCAAACATCTCTGCACGACCCTGGTAGTGATCCAGTATGAATCTGAAAGTGTATATGAGGCCACATTTTTATTTTATTTTATTTTAATTTTTCCTTTGTTTAACAAGGCTAGTCACATTGAGACATAAATCTCTTTTGCACATGCATAGCATATCATTCTCTCTGCATCCCAGTTCCTCAAAGAATAAAGAAGCCTCTGCAAATTTCAGTTCCCATAGATGACATTGAAATAAAAGAGCACTGCCGTATCATGGAGTAGGTAAATGTATGATTATATGTATCTTAATAATAATTTGCTACGGCGCCACCCATAAAACCGATGGTTGCTGTTTTCAGAATTAGAACTGAAATCAGAAAACATTCTAAGGCCCTATATTTTATACTTTGCTTGTCAGTATTAACTAATTATATGATCAGTTACATACTTACACAATTTATCATATTTGCATTTGGTTTAAATTCTGGATCCTAGTCATTAATTCTATCTTTTCCCATTTTTTCAATATAAAGAAAGGGTTGTTCCATTACTTTTTATCAGTTTCAAATTATAAAAAAATATTTCTCTTTTGCCTATAAACACAAATGCAGCATGGAATGAAAAATCGTCTCTTTGACAGAATTCAATGAACTATCTGGGAGAAGAAATAAATAATAAATAATAACATGCCTGTGTTATCACCGGCAAAACTGTGACTGCTAAAATTAAACACACCTGACTCAACTCCCCAGGTAATTATCTCATACACACATACACACACACACACACACACACACACACACACACACACATTCACACAGGCACACACCAGTGGGACCAGAGAAATAATGCTGTCGGCAGCTATGGGAAAATACCTTTGCTAAATGTTGACGGGGCCACAAATTGACAAATAACCCTTTTCCCACATATGTGTGGTGAAGTAAGCAAAATGTGTTGGTGTGTTGGAGCAGGAGAAACTATAAACTTTAAACTGCTGAACTGTGGGATTCCCCTGCACTATATATTAGCGCAGAACACTGTGGTCCGCCAGCTCCCAAAGGGACAGCCATGATAAGACTGCCAAGAGATGGAATGCTATAAAGTGAAGCTTCATCTTAGAGGACAGGGGTGAAGCCCAGGAAGGAGTAACAAAAAGTCACCTGCAGCTGATGCCTGCTTGTATTAATGCAGTTCCAAAGAATGAAAGAGGTACACTGGATAAATACTTTTGGGACTGAGTGGTGGTTGATCTATTTTGGGAAGTGACAGCACACTCTACAACTTCCTTTCTTTTGGTGATACTGAAAAGACAGTGTTTGTAAGACCTCTGTTTGATGCACCATTACGTTACATAACTCTCGCTTAAATGCTGAAGGTCATTGGTTATGAAGCACAAAATAGAGCACTTAAATGTATTCCCAGTCAGTGACAGTTTATTTCACTAAAGTTTAAGTGAACAGAAAGTTCTTAAAAAGGGGAAAACGACCATAAAAGGGGACAGTTACAATAGAGACTGTGTCTGCTGCCTTTGTGACTGCTCGAATGCCGCTGGCTCCATCATCTACACTCAGTCCTGCAGACTCGAGCTGCTCAATATCTAAATGTTTTAACTAAATCCATCAGTGATATTGGCCCGAATGGGTCTTTTTTAAAAGCACTTCATTCTGCTTTAGTGTGGCTAAAAGCAGCCTAACTCGTGGTGCACTGAAACGACAGACCCTGCTGCTCTTTTAGAAACCTGTCAGAGTTTCTATTTGCAGGAAAGACTTTTCCTGTTGTGTAAAACACTGCCACAGAGAATATTTCAACAACCCAGTACAAATGGGCAAAGGCATGAATCAGTGACATTCACACACTGCTAATCAGTCCTAGTCTTCTCTGTGTGTGTGTGTGTGTGTGTGTATTATTTTCAGTGGCTGGTTGTGACCGTACAGTCTGGCTCGCAACCCAGGATTTCAAATCTGAGTCCCGCCTCGTTGTGCCACTCCAGCGGAAGGATCCGGATGTGTTTCACAGACAGGGGCGTCCCCAGCAGCTGAGTTTCTGGGGTTCCTCTGTCCAGCGAGCCCAGGAACTCTTCTGTCTACATAACACACACCACACACGCGGCACACACAGAAAAGAGCATGTATTTTCAAACACCTTCATTCTCAGGCACAGAAAATCAAAGGCCAAGTCCAAACTCTGCACGCCCAGATCTCACCCTCGCCCAGCATATCAAAGAAATCACCAAACAGCTTTCTGTTGTTTTAAGGGTTTGGTGTCCCAAAAAGTCCAATAGAGAAGCTCGTCCATGCTTTTGTCTCTGGTAGATTGGACCCTAAAGGCCTTTTAATCAAAGTGCTGCTGCTAGAGTTCTAACCAGCACCAGGAAAACCACATTACTGCAGTTATAAAATCTTTACACTGGCTTCCAGTTATAGAGTTTGTAGCCGTTGTCTGTAGATCAATGAGTGGTTTCTCTTTTCATGATCCTATAACTGAGCTCTAATATTTACACTCTGCCCACATTAATTCTGTTATTTATTTTATTTTTCTTAATAAATTACTTTGTAATTAGACAAAGTATTCCTTTGTAGTTTTATTGTAATTTATGTATTTTGCACTTGAGTCTAATTATGTATTTTTATTCTAAATTGCTGTTTATTCTTATTATTTTCACTTGTTTCACAGGATATTCCTGCTGCTTTTATTCGTGTGAAGCACACTGAGTACATGATGAGCTGTATAAACAAGCCTGAACTTGGATTGGATCAAGTTTAGTTCGTTCTCTGGAGAGGATCTGCACCTTATCTGCACCTAGAACGTCAACAACACACGTCACATGACCAGTGGATATCAAAACCTTTACACATGACTGTCTCTCTGCATTTAATTTAATTAAATTCCTAAAAAACGCACAAAAAAACTAGAATTTCTGTGAGAGAGCTTTCGGTCAGACATCCATTCCATTCCATTCACGTCAAGTGTTTCCATTCATGTGAGTGTTTCACACCAGACAGAACTGAACAACGAGTGCGAGGCCAAACCTTCTTGAAGGGTTTCTGTAAATGGTTTCCGCTGTGGTTCTAGATACCTTTCCTTCAGCGGTGTAGTCCGTCCACGAGACTCCGTCCAGGCTGGTCTGGACCTTAAACTTGGTCACCCAGTGGTCCGCAGTGGGGCAGCCCTGGACCACCACGCCTGTGATCTTCTTGGACTGAGGCAGGCTCACCTGGATCCACGAGTTTCCGGCTGAGACATGAGAGCAGGGATCCAGAACGTCAATAACACAAGTATAGCTGATTACTGATTTAGTATTATTTTAATAGTGCAGGCCGCATGCTGACTAATATTAATATTACAAGACTACAATATTAAAAAAATGGGGCAAAATTTTATTTGGGACATCCACTGTAGATGTTTTTTCTTCTAAAACTCCATTATTTTTTCCCATAGTGAAAACCCATCTCAGTACAGGATGCCCTAAAATGGGCAAGATCCCAAACATTGCATGATGCATGGTAGAAGTCTATAAGAAGCTGTGCTGTACAACATCATAGTAGGTTAAGATATGAGGAAATATGACCAAACTACTGTTTTAAGACACAAAGGAGACTGACCAGGGGTGGTGGGCATCCAGCAGGAATCTCCATTGAGACGGGCCCTGGTGGGTTCTTTTCCAGTCTGGTGGGAGGAGGCCGAGAGCATGGAGTCCGTCACGTTCCTGTCCTCCACCCCCAGGCCTCTTAGACACACTGAAGTAACACACAAAAACAAGTATGCAAATGTACAAGCATGAGAATGCTGATTTCCCCCCCCCCAATGAACTTCCACTGCAGCTTTCAAAGCAACTTCTGGTTCCAGACTCTCATGCAGAAGAAAAATACAGGCTGTAGGAAGAACTGAACGAAAAACAGGAGACACTCGAGACGCTCCACGGGGGAAATTCTGGACTGCAGCATCACAGAGCAGCAGCCAATTAGCAGCAAGGAGAAACAAATAACGCTTTCGGATTGGCTACTTTCAAACCTCCTGCCTCTGAGTACAGCTGACTGTGACGTCGGGCCTCGTCGGCCACGCCCCCTCGTCCTCGTG